>CADEHL010001161.1:439923-627423 GCA_902827135.1 Harpagifer antarcticus | reverse complement strand
TTCCAATTGACGTACATTGGGAAAGAGTGGTCGTAAATCGTTGGATACTTTTTTTTAAACTAAATAAACTACCCAGTATGAACGTTTGTATAGCCCTTATTAAAAACATTCGGTCCTCAAGTTGTAAAATGTGCTAATAACATTATTCTGAGAGTTATTTTCCTCGGCATTGTGTTATTGTTGCAGTAATCAGAATTTGTAACTGCACTAAAATCTACCTGCTAATTGTTTAAGTGAGTTTCTACGAAGGGTCATCTTTAGCCTTTACATGACGTTAGCTATGCACACAATAACATTGTATGCTAGCTAATCAGATGGTTCTTGTTTGCACAGCATCAGAATTTACCACAGCTTGGCAACCATTGGAAGCAGGCGTCATGCTGGGGATCTCTCATTGGTCCTTCACTGAGGCAATGGAGCTCATTATCAGTGCCTCAAAATGGGTTGTGATTGTGAGGACAACGGCTACAGTTTGGTCTGCACTTACCACCTTTATGATCATGACAACAATAGAATCATTGGAAAAGATACCATCACACTTATAGCTCGCATCAACATGACCTTCCTGCCAGGAAAACTCTGCCTCAGGCTCGTCCCAAACGCTCACCACAATGCAGCGTCAGTGCAGGAGAGACGGGGAGGAGGCAGAGGGACACCAGGCTGACCTGACTGCTGAACATCACCGTTGTGTGAACAGTGTTGCGTTCACTTACTGATGTACGCACTGCAGTAGAATATTTGAATGTATTCATGTTAGCTCCAAATGTATAAGTTTAAAAATGAGTGATTTGGGTTAAAACTGTGACCTGGATTTTGAGCCCAAGCACATGTGACTTTTGAGAGACCATGTGGTGTTTGAGGACAAAGGATTTTGCGGGGGAGGTGGCAGCATGTGTTGACTTGCACTGTATGCAAATGCTCTCGCCACCTGAGAATGGAGAAACTCAAGATTTGGGGGGATGGAGACATTTGGGCTGCCAATCAAAGTAGAGAGATCGGATGACCCCTCCCATTGCTTCAGCATATAGTCAGGACACACAGCGGTGTTCAGTCTCTTTCTGCTGGCCGGCTGACGTGATCACCAGGTTGTATGTATGTTTTGTGTTGTGTGTATTTGTGTTATATGTATCTTGTGTTGTAAGTATACTGTGTTTGTATGGGTAGTGTATTGAATGTAATGATTTCTGGTGCATTGTGATATTGCCATTAAAAGTAGAGTATGGTTGACTTGGTGGCACTGAATTCCTTCCATACACAGCTCAGAAGGACGCGGGGATATTAGAAACGTGGAGCGTAAATCCATAATAATATCCTAACAGCACTGAAATGCATTTAACCATGGTGCAGTCTTGGAAATGAATACACATCATACTAAATATCAACATATAGTGGTGCGGGCCAAACTCTTACAACTCTAATGGCTTTCCACTGCAGCGGGTAGCTCGCTTTAAGCGTGCCGAGCCGTGCGGGGCCCGTTTTTGGTTGCGTTTCCACTTGGCCTAGTTTTGGCCCGGAGCTACTTTTTCACCTTTTTTCTGGCCCGACTAAATCATGGTTCTAGGGCCAGGAACAACCAGGCTGAGTCGGGCTGAGTATGCTAAACTAGAGAGAGAATCGCTGGCAAGGGGGCTACAACTACAACAAGATGAACATATTTGACCGTGATTTAATTGTAATACACGTTTCAAAATGATGCCGAAGTAACAACACACTGATACCGGTTAGTAAAAACCATGAATTAATGCTTTGACAAGTCTGCAGACAGACGGCAGGCGAAAAACCCTTTTAAAATGCGTGTTTTCTAAATGTAGCTTGGCTAAGCTAACGTTGTATATGCTCCGACCGTCCACACTCACAACAACAGCCTACAGACATAAATAAACCAGCGCCTGTATTCGCCATGACACAGGCAGTCTGTGGTTTGTACTTGTTTAACTTTTGTCTAGTTTCTGAACAGATATGAGGAGCTGTGAGCTCTGAGTGCTAACAGCTAACGGCTGTGTTGTTTTTCTGGGGCGCTCATTGAAGATGACGTCACGGCTCCGCCTACACTCCTTTACTATAGTAATTACCCCAGTTCCTAAACTGTAATGGAAGCGCAGCATTAAAGTGAGCCGGTGTGGTGACCACCTATTTAACCACTGGGACATAAGTCACTCATGGAACTACAGGTTGGGGGTATTGTTCCGCACGGACATTATTGCTGATTGTACCTCCGGTGTATATACTGTGTCCTCCTCCTTTTCACTCTCTCTTGTTGTCCCGGGCTGCGACCCGACAACACCTGCATTTCTGCTCCGCAATAAAGTTGCCTTTTGTACCTTCGATGCACCGCCTCCGACTCCATATCTCTCGGCACTACACTGGTGACCCTGATACGTCTTGGGAAGTTTCCGGGACGGAGCCGAACACGGTAAAAGGAACTCGAGTTCCTTTCTCGAAATGCCGGGGTTTGATTGGAGACGTCCGTGGCTGCCACCGGCACGCGGACTGAGGCTCGGTGCGCGCTCCCCAGAAGGCTGGAGACGTTGCTCGCCGTTCCCACATCGGCTTTCTATCCAACGGGGGACGATGCACGACCTGCTGGGTCGACCAGCAACCCCATTGCTACCTCATGGGGCTGTTTCTCCGGGACGTGCGGCTGCACGTCCCGGCTGCGCTACCTGACGGTGACTAACGGCTAAGCACGAGGGGCTAACGATGGCTAGCAGCTACCCATGGCTGCCAGCTAACGGCTAGCTGCTAACAGCTATCGACCCTTTTGAGCTTTTTCTGGTGCCTGAGAGGAGGTTCGACCATGTCTGGTTGGCCTCGTGTGGATCCTCTCACGATTTCGCCCACCTGTTTTTGACCGTGGACAGTACGACCCTTTTTGAGTTTTTTTCTGGTGCCGGAGAGGAGGTTCGACCGGCCGGTTGACCTCATGTGGACACTCTCACCTTTTTCACCACCTCGACGGCGGTTCCAGACGCCACTCACGTTTTCATCGACGCCTGGGTGGTGCACTCCTGGACCCCGTCTCGCCTCGACGGTTTTGGACGTCGCCCATGCTGCCATCGGCCCGTGGGTGGCGCGCTCCGGAGCCTGTCTGGCCTCTTCCTTCGCCTCGGCGGTTTCGGACGTCGCCCATGCTGCCATCGGCCCGTGGGTGGCGCGCTCCGGGACCCTACCTGGCCTCTCCTCTTACCGCGGCTCACGGTTCGCCTCGACGGCAGCTTCGGACTGCCCCCCCGTCTGGCCTCTTCCCTGTCCACGGCTCTTAACTCCCAGGGGTGCTGCCCCTGCCCCCCGGGGACCCGGCTCTTTCCTCCGGAGGACTTTGTGCACGCCGCCGTTGTGCCCTCGCCTGCGGCCGGGCAGCGCTCCTTCCTGCTGGGGACCACCGGGTTTTTCACACCCGTTGCGGGTCAGCGACCCAGGTTTCACCGACTGGCGGGTGAAGACTTAATTCGCCACGACGCCTGCTGCGGCCCGTTCCGGCCCGCCACCGGTGGGGATGTCCTCGCCTTCGTTGGGGCCCCTACCCTCTCCTGCGGCCCCCTTCCGACGGCCCGTTCCATGGCCCGGCCCTCACCTGCAACCCTGCCCTCCTCGGCCCCTGTGGTGCTTCCTCTCAGACGCAGGGATTGTCTCCATGGTTGAATTCTGGGGGGGCTTGTGTGGTGACCACCTATTTAACCACTGGGACATAATTCACTCATGGAACTACAGGTTGGGGGTATTGTTCCGCACGGACATTATTGCTGATTGTACCTCCGGTGTATATACTGTGTCCTCCTCCTTTTCGCTCTCTCTTGTTGTCCCGGGCTGCGACCCGACAACACCTGCATTTCTGCTCCGCAATAAAGTTGCCTTTTGTACCTTCGATGCACCGCCTCCGACTCCATATCTCTCGGCACTACACCGGGCCTAATAAGGCCTAACCAAACCGAGCGAGGCCGAGCGAGGCTGAGCGAGGCCTGCAGTGGAAACGCGCCATAACTGTCACGATCTGTCTGTGTTTTATTTTGTCCTGTCTACATCTGTCTTTGGTTTCCTGTTTTAGTTTGAAAAGTGCTCACCCCCCGCCTTCTCTGTTGCTTGTGTTCCCTCCTGCTTGATTACCTTGTTCACCTGGTGCCCCGGTTTCTTCTCCTCACTCCTCACCTGTGTCTTGATTGTGTGATTAGTCTTGTGTGCATTTAGGTTCTGGTCTTTCTGGCTGCATCTCACTTCGGTTAATGAAATCCTTACGTCCCTCTCTTGCGTAGTTTCCAGAGTTGGGTATATTATTAAATATTACTTTTGTCGGAAACGGAGTAATGTAACGCATTACTTTTATAATTCAGTAATCACACTACAGTTACTAACATTGCCCGACATGCGTTACTTCGTTACTTTTATAAAATCAGTAATCACACTACAGTTAGCCTACTAACATAAATAATTACTAGATTCTCCCTTTGACAGACAAGAGGGATTTCCGCCGCAGGTTTATATTTACGTAACATTGGTGCGACTTGCGCGTCCACGTGCAGTGCTGCATAAACATGGCTGAGTCAACAGCGATAACTTACGAGGGGTGGAGGTATGCCCATTATTTTGAGTTCGTCCGAAGAGAGGACAGGAATGTGACGGTGAGGTGCAAACTGTGTCCAGGCCAGAAGCTTTTATCCACTGCTGCAAACACAACGTCAAACCTCAACAAGCACCTGCAAAGACAACATGCTAACATGAAGCTAATAGCTAAGGAGGACCTCCGAATCCAGAGTGAGGATGTCGAGTAAAGTAACGAGTAACACTGTAGGTGCGCCGCATTTGCGCTTCAGGGGCCTCATTTTTAACGCCGTGCGTAGGATTCACGTGGGAGGGTTGCTTACGTAGTAGAAATCCAAAAAATATGTACAGACATTTTCCGACATTTTTTCCGATTCACCAAACATTGCGTACCGGCGAGGAAAGTGCGTACAGCACTTCCTACGCCGGTTTCCCTTTATAAATCACAATCGACTCGAAATGCGGTGCAGCTTTTGCGGGCTTCACGTAACGCCCATATTTGCCTATAAATAGTCAAAGAAACGCCCATTCATTCATTCTGACTGACTTTATGAAGGAGATCGCAGGAAATGACGACAGAACAGCTAAAAAAGACATCTCACACCGTGTCAGGTTTTGGTTATTTTGGGGAGGTCGAGATAAATCACATTGTTTGGTGGATGCAGTTTGAACCAGAGTAGCAGCATGGAGGTCGGATCGTCACCAAAATAAATAAATAAGTGGTCTGAAAAAGGTTCATGACAAAATAAATACACATAGCCTTCCTCCGGCAGTGTGTTGTACCCGGGGGACAGGAGACCCCCCCCTTGATGAGAAACTCTAAGAAGTGATCGGGGAATCCCTCCGGAGGGGAGTCATGACGACTGGATCTGAATTATGTTTTTGTATTTGGTGGTTTGTGTCCCAGCTGTCGATCAGCTGTGCGCAGCGTCTCCACTGCAGCTTGTGCACCCACCCCCCACCCCCCCACAGCAACTCTATATCCACCAGTTAGAGGAAATACAACCAATGTGTTGTGTTATATTAGCTGTACAATTTACCACATAGTGTTCTTAGTTTCCATACCTCCTGTGTTTTACGAGCGACTTATCAAGTCTTAGCAAACGGCATAAAACATGTTTAAACATGATAGTATATAAAACCATGCTCGTACAACCTAGAAATGCAAAACCGCATCATTTATGAGAAAACATTTCATAACATTAACACAACATATTCGAGGTGGTTTTCAATAACATATCCGTATTTATTTCTTTCTCCAAGTTATGTTTTTGTGTGCACTGAGGAGTCTCAAACAGGCGTTTGTTTCATCATTTTAAGATCAGCTTTAATCAATGTTTGAAAATGAATTATTCTTATATGATAAATGAGAGGTAACATTTTATTTATGGTATTATTTCCACATATTTCTCTCCATTCTTCCTTCTGCCAACGGTGTCGCAGTTTCTCGTCTCTCCCGTTGTTGTGCTTAGTGCGTACGCATGGGTTAGAGTTTGCGTGGAGGACCGCACGTTTTCCCGTCAAGTTAGTATTTTATAAATCGCAAACATTGCGTAGAAACTGGCGTACGCCATTTTTTGAGCATATATCCCTTTATAAATGAGGCCCCAGATGAGGCTCCCTCCGCAAAATGAAGCACCCTCCGTAGTCTGCGTGATCTGCCTGTAGGGAGGGGCGGCCCTGCGAGTAAAGCAACAAGTAAAGTAACGCGCATGTAGTGAGTAACAAAGTAAAGTAATATATTACTTTTTTTTAAAGTGATAAGTAATATGTAATATATTACTTTTTTTGAGTAACGACCCCATCTCTGGTCGTTTCCCTGCGTCTAGTCCCTCCCACCAGGGAAGCATGGAGAGACGCAAGAACCGCTATGCTACCCACAATTCAGTTCGGCGAAAAGCGAGGCAAATCGGAGCACATCACCCCCATCCTTCACTCACTCCACTGGCTCCCTGTAACACACCGGATTAACTACAAAGTCCTCATAACGCCATCAACCATACTGGCCCCACCTACCTAAAGGAACTGCTAATCAGAAAACATTCACATATCTCACGCACACTCAGGTCAGACAGCTCCAATGTCCTGGCTGTTCCGCGGACAAAACTGGTCGGCATGGGAGACCGTGCTTTCTCCTCCCTGGGTCCACGTCTGTGGAATCAGCTTCCAGAGAACATACGACCTCGGCATCACTCTCACTTTTTAGGAAATGCCTCAAGACCCACCTGTTCCACACAGCATTTCACTGACTGCCCTTTACTTTATTTATTTATTTATTTTTAAACCTTTTATGCTCTTAACCTTTTATTTTTTATATTGCCATTTTTTATCCAATATGCTCCTTTAGATATCATTTTACTTATTTTTCGTTATAGCTTTGTGAAGCACCTTGAAATGACATTTGTCTTTAAAGTGTGCTATACAAATCAAATGTATTATTATTTTCAGTTAAACCTCGTATCTGTTCCTACATTTGGGTCCTGCCTGCTTCGCTCACCCTGACACTAACATCTCCAATAAAGGCCTTCTGCCTGCCCAAAAATAGTTCAAATAAAGAAATAAAAAATAGAGTGGTGCAGGAAATAGTCCTGAACCTGTTTTGGCACTTTTGCAATCACCTGAAATCAAATGGGGAAATCCTATTGGATTGTGTTGAGGGACGCCTTGCGATTCTAACTTCTGGGTCGTCCTAAAAAAGTACGTCATCACTGCATCAATTTTGTGAGTTTCACATTTACTTTACTAAATGTATTTGATAAACCTACATTTTCATGTTCGCTTGCAATCTGGTCTCTCCAGAACGCGTGACTCCACCACGACTCCTTAACACCGCAGTGCGTGGTGGAGTCACGAACTCTGCTACGTTTACATGTCTGCACCACGCAAACAACCCCAATGTAAAGTGAATGAGGCTCCTTTGTCGTGGTGCACACACGCATTTCTAAAACGTCGAGCAGTGAGCTTTTATTCTATAAAACGTTTTTAAAACTTTATAGCTTGTAGTAACTCACGGGAGGCTTCTTTTATTTTATTTGTATTCATAATCATTTTTATTTTTCGTCAGAATGTAAAAATTACATTAGTTACGAATTTTTGTTCTCAAAAAACTGCATTGTGTGTAATACAACTGTGATTTTTTCTTAAATTAGTTAGGCCAGAGCTTCAGCTGTGTTAAATAGATTGTTCCCTTTAGTTAACGTTATTTAAAAGATAATTATATTCCTATTTGATCATGTTCCCTTTATTGTATTAGAGCAATGTGTAGACTAGAGCAATGTGAGCGCCCATTGCCATTGGATAACGGAGGATTTTACACCCGGAAGTAAGTATTCTCCTTACTGTCGATTGATTTTACTCAGTGATATCTGCACTACTCATCAACTCAAACACATCAGATTATCCTTGTTAATTACACAACATTGATTGGTTTAAATTGTGTACAATGCTTTTGTATTTTCCCCTTCGATTCGGAAAAACAAATATTTTTCCGGAGTTTTTGGATGGCAGAAGACACTACACTACCCAGAATCCTCAGCTATCGTTTGGGACTACACCATGTGCTTAGCTTGACAAACCCCGTGATCAGTCCTCAAGCTCTGTGATTGGTTGACCTCCAACTGCATTCCATATGAGAAAAAACGTTTCGTAAAAGATAAAATCATACTTTATTCAGCAGTGCTTGCTTTACTGTTTGAAAGTCATCACATGAATGCATTGTAATAAATGGTTGGCTGCATTAAATATTACACATCTGTCGTAGTTCTTTATGTATCTACAGCAGTGCTTCTCAAAGTGTGGTCCGCGGACCAGGGACGTGCACAGACATTTGGAGGGGCGATTGCTCTAAACTGGAAAAAGGGCCTCCCCCGTCCCCCCTTGTTTTTAATGTAAAAGGTTCATGATATAAAATGGGGTGGCTGTGGCTCAGTGGGTAGTGTGCTGGACTTCGAATCTGGGGATAGGAAGTTCAAGTCTGCTGCAGGTCTCCCTTGAAAAAGAGATTGTTGATCTCAATGGGATTTTCACCTGGTTAAATAAAGGCTACAATACAATACAAAAGTCCCACTGCAGTCAGCATGTCGTTGTTTCCCTTGTGACACTTCACCCCAAAGTGCTCCTGTGGGGATTGTCCACAGTACTGAATGTATTTAAGGCGAGACACGGCAGGCAAAAACATCGTTTTTCAAGTACTGGTCAATTTTGAGATTTTGTGCTATTTTGATTCCATAACATGTTTTCTTTCAGGCTTTTGGAAGGAAAACGTACAAAATACACATTTAAGTGTTTATTTTACTATAGTTTGTCTATTTGCGTCTGTAGATTTCTCCTAAATTCACCAAAAGTTAGCATTCTAACGTAACATAAAGCACCGCGACCGCTGTGAGCACCATGTCAACAGAGATATCGTTGGAAAGCTCCGTCTCTCCTGCACAATCTCATCGGATCCAAATATGGTCATTTCCTTTGTATCAGCAACCAATCGTGAAAGCACAAAGGGGTCTTAAACCAAGAAACGAAATCTCATTGGCTGGTGTCAATTTCTGACAACGTGATTCGTTCAGATGCGTCACGTGGTGTGCTAAAACACTTCCTGTTTAGCTTTCCGCTAGAAATTGAAATCTCAAAATCGCAAAAGAACGGCCAAAAAAACGTTCACAGAGAAGACGACAACAATTGTCTCTTGCACGAAGCAAGGTTATACAAAAAACAAATGACCCCGAACATGAAACACCTTCACGGAGTGCGTCGATGCGCGAGCTATCATCCAGAGAACAGGAGGGTTTAGCTAGCGCCTCACTGCTATCTTTAAAGGTCGTTTTCTCAAAATGAGTTTTTTCTCCTACTCTGAGTTCGAAATTTCAACTTCAGAAGCACGTAGAGACACCAAACCTTCCAGTTATATTCCTATCAATATTATGAAGGCTTTTACAGAAGGGTTTGTTCATATATAATTCATAGCCTGAATTATACAACATTGTATACCTAAAAACATGGCGAAAATAGATATTTTAGGGCTGTTGACAGTATTTTCTGATTTATTGAGTGATAAAAAGAGATATCCAATATCCCTTCTGTAAAAGCCTTAGATACTAATATGACTACAAAATGAAACAAGAATTTGGAACCTGGCTTTATCCAAAGTTCAGATTTCGATTCCTGAAATGTGTTAAAATATGTGCATATTTAGTGAGATAATGGCTAATTTGCATATTTAAACATGCTATTTCAGAAAACTTGTAATACAAAAGACAATTGCCTTATTGTAAGACATTAACTGGAGAAATTTCTAGCTGATACCTTTAAGTTAAAAAAATTACCCTATTCACCTGGGGTGTCTCGCCTTAAGTCACTTTGGATAAAAGTGTCAACAAATGACATGTAATGTAATAAAAGCACAACACTGTCATTGCAAGTGACACTCAGTTGACTTTCATGTCCAACTGCTAAATTCATTATTCAGGCACATTTTTTGCGGTCCATATCTCATTGAAATATCTAATGTTAGTAACTATTAAAGAAAAATGGGGACAATTCTGTTTTAGTGTAGTTTGACCATTGTAACTGCTCGGCAGACATGGCTACTGATAAAATAGGGCTTCTAAATAATTAGGCTACCTTAAATAAAATCACGAATTAATGAAACCAGTTCAATACGCATTATTCTTATAATTCTTTATGAGCGTAGTAACGGTAAGGTATTTCATTACTTATTTATTTAGAATTCCATAACTTAATAACAGAGATGGTCAAACTAAAGTAGAGACATGGCAGAAATCCTACAATAGGCGCATTCACACCGCAGTACTTTTCCCACAAAGGTTCATGCGAACTTAGTGCATGCGAACTCTTTAGTTCTCATGAACTAAGTACAGATCGCGTTCACACCGGAAAAAGTCCCTGGGGGTGGATTAGGCAAATGAAGCCGCTGACGTCACTTCTTCTTCTTGTCACAGTCTGCTTTCTCACTCACCTATTTTCTGCATTATCATTCCTTAGTCACCTGGTAGTCACACCCTGTCTCTCTCTCTCACTCTGTTACACCCATCAGCTCCATTAGTATTTAGGCCCACTTCACCTTCACCTCAGTGCCAGATCGTACTTCGCAGCATGCTTGTCTTTCCCGCACTACTCCTCAGATTGCTCTCCCGGTTTCGACCCTGCCTGTCCCTGACCAGCCTGCCTCGCCTGCTCCCTGACCCGTTCTGTGCCTACGACTCCCGTCCTGCTGTCTCCTGGAACCCTCGCCTGTCCCCGACCAGCCCTTTGCCTACTATCTGCCGTGTTGTCTCCTACCAGCCTATAGACTCTAATAAAGCTGGTTACCGACTATCTCTGGTTTCCCGTGTTCTGCATTTTGGTCCTCAGCTCGTTTGTGACAGAACGATCTGGCCAGAAATGGACCAAGCAAACACCGGGTCTCCTAGAGACCGCTTTGAGAGGGTTGAGGATGCCATCCAAAGACAGGAGGTCACAATAGCTACCTTAGCTATCGAGACCCACCAGGCAACCTCAACCCAGGGACAAACGCTGGCTTACCTTACCTCCCAGATGCAACAGATGGCCGCCACCGTACAACAGCTAGCCGCTACCATGGCTGCTACCGTCTCTCCGCCCGCAGCTCCGATGCTCGCTCCAGCCCCTGGGTCGACGGGATACGCTCCGGAGCCTCGTGTGGGAACGCCGGAACGCTACGCTGGTGAGCCGGAGGGATGCAGGCCTTTTCTCACAAACTGTTCCATATTGTTTTCACTGCAGCCACACACCTTCGCCTCCGAGGCGGCTCGTGTAGCTTTCACCGTCAATCATCTGACGGGGAGAGCACGTTTATGGGGAACTGCTGAGTGGGAGCAGCAGACACCAGCCTGCGCCTCGTTTGCTGCCTTTTCCGCGGAGATGCGGAAGGTGTTCGGTCCCGTTCGTCTGGGTCCCGACGCTGCTGGAGGCCTGCTGAGTTTGAGCCAGGGTTCCGGCACGGTGGTGGATTACGCTATTGACTTCCGCACCAGCAGCCGCCGCAGCAGCTGGAATGAGCCGGCGCAGTGTGACGCATATCTGAGAGGATTAGCGGATTATATGAGAGATGAGCTGGTTTCCTATGATCTCCCTGCTTCCTTGGATGGGTTGATAGAGCTCACCTCTCGGATTGACGGACGAATCCAGACTCGGAGAGGAGAGCAACAGACGCGAGCGGCGGGCCGCTGCTCGCGACAACAACTTCCGGTTTCCGGGAGATTTCGACTTCCGGGTTCGGCGGAGAGTTCCCACTCCTACTCTGACTCACGGTACGAGGTCGAGCCCATGCAAGTGGGTCATACCAGTCTTACCTCTGAGGAGAGGGAAGTACGTCGAAGAGGTAAAAGACAGAGCTCATCAGTAATGGGGAGTATACTGGTGGGCCAAACCTCTGAGCTGATCCCCAATCTAAGACCCTTGTGCCATGCTCGACTCCTCCTGACAGGCAAATCTCAGGCTCTGGCTGTTTTTATCGACTCCGGATCAGATGTTAGCATCATGGACGAGGAGCTCGCACGACAGCTGGGCATCCAACAGGTTCGGCTGCTCCAGCCGGTACCGGCTAATGCTTTGGATGGTCACCTGCTGGGAACAGTGACACACCAGACGACACCGGTCCGTATGCTCATGTCGGGGAACCACCATGAGACAATCCGGTTTCATGTGCTACGGTCCCCCCAAATCCCTCTGATTTTGGGTTATCCGTGGCTCCGCCGCCACAACCCGAACATTGACTGGGCAACTGGGTCCATCCTAGGTTGGAGTTCTTCCTGTCATCAGGTTTGTCTCAAGCAGGCCGCCGCACCTCAACTATCTGTGGAGATGAACCTGGTTCCGGATGTCACAGGGGTTCCGGCGGAGTATTTGGACTTTAAGGAGGTGTTTAGCAAGGCTAAGGCGACATCTCTCCCACCTCATCGGCCCTATGACTGCGCCATTGAGCTACATCCAGGCGCAGTCCCACCCAAGGCCCGGTTGTACTCGCTTTCGGCACCGGAGAGGAAGGCCATGGAGACCTACGTCAATGACTCTCTGGCTGCGGGAATTATTCGTCCTTCCACATCACCCGCAGGAGCAGGGGTTTTTTTTTGTGGCGAAGAAGGACAAGACCCTGAGACCCTGCATTGACTATCGGGGTCTGAACGACGTCACGGTGAAGAATCGTTATCCCTTGCCACTCATCTCGTCAGCATTTGAGTTACTACAGGGGGCTACAATCTTCACTAAGCTGGATCTAAGAAACGCTTATCACCTGGTACGAATCCGGGAGGGGGACGAATGGAAGACCGCCTTCAACACCTCTTCGGGACATTACGAGTACCTGGTGATGCCATTTGGACTTACCAACGCCCCTGCAGTTTTCCAGGCGTTGGTGAACGACGTACTCCGAGACATGTTGGATCGTTATGTTTTTGTCTATCTGGACGACATCTTGATTTTTTCTAAGAACCTCAAGGAGCACGTCCATCATGTCCAGACAGTCCTCCAGAGACTTCTGGAGAACTCACTGTTCGTCAAGACGGAGAAGTGCGAGTTTCACACTTCTTCGGTCGCCTTTCTTGGCTACATCGTGGGTCAAGGAAGTGTGGAGATGGATCCTTCTAAGGTCTCAGCAGTTACCTCGTGGCGGGTCCCTGATTCCCGGAAGGAGCTGCAGCGTTTCCTGGGATTCGCCAACTTTTACAGACGGTTCATCCGTGGCTACAGCACCGTGGCCGCCCCACTCACCGCCCTGACCTCATCCAAGGTGACGTTCCGATGGTCCCCTGCAGCCGAGGAGGCTTTTCAGGACCTCAAGGGCCGGTTTACGTCAGCTCCTATCCTTCAAGTACCAGACACCGCTGGTCAGTTGGTGGTGGAGGTGGATGCTTCTGACGTAGGGGTGGGGGCCATCCTGTCGCAACGTTCTGGTGAGAACCAGAAGCTCCACCCCTGTGCTTTCTTTTCGAGGAGATTGAGTCCGGCGGAGAGAAACTATGACGTGGGGAATCGAGAGCTTCTAGCAGTCAAGTTGGCGTTGGAGGAGTGGCGACACTGGCTTGAGGGGACAGAACAACCATTTCAGGTATGGACCGACCATAAGAACCTGGAATACATCAGGTCGGCACAGAGACTGAATTCTCGGCAAGCCAGGTGGTCGTTATTTTTCACCCGGTTTAATTTTTTTCTCTCCTACCGCCCGGGCTCCCGCAACGTGAAGGCCGACGCTTTGTCCCGGCAGTTCGGGAGGGAGGGAGACACCCGGGGTATTCCGGACACCATTCTTCCTGCTCCTCGAGTGATCGGCGTCCTCGCTTGGGAGATTGAGGAGAGGGTTAAGACCGCTTTGGTGGACCAACCCGGTCCTAGTTCTTGTCCTCTTAACCGCTTGTTTGTGCCTCAGGTTTTGAGGGCTGAGGTGCTTCAGTGGGCTCATAGCTCCAGACTTTCCTGCCACCCTGGAATTCAACGTACCAAGGGGATGGTCCTACAACGGTTCTGGTGGGCCACGCTGGAGGCTGACACCCGGGAGTTTGTGAACGCCTGTCCTGTGTGCAATCGGCACAAGCCATCTCACCAAGCACCAGCTGGCCTCCTTCATCCATTACCGGTCCCACGTCGCCCTTGGTCACATATTTCATTGGACTTTGTGACTGGTCTACCACCGTCCCACGGACATACTGCCATCTTGACGGTGGTAGATCGGTTTAGTAAGATGGCTCATTTCATACCCCTGCCTAAGATCCCGTCAGCTAAGGAGACGGCAGAACTGATCCTGCTCCACGTGTTTCGCATTCACGGACTGGCGACTGATGTGGTTTCCGACCGGGGGCCCCAATTCACCTCTGTGTTTTGGAGGGAGTTTTGTGAGCTCATCGGGGCGACGGTTAGTCTCACCTCCGGTTTCCACCCACAGGCCAATGGCCAGACCGAACGGAAGAATCAGGAGATGGAGACCACTCTCCGCTGCATGGCTTCCGATCATCCCACGACCTGGTCAAAACAACTCCTGTGGGTGGAGTATGCCCACAACACCCTCATCAGTTCCGCTACTGGTCTTTCCCCTTTTCAGTGTGCATACGGTTTTCAACCCCCATTGTTCTCTGCATTGGAGAAGGAGGTTACCTGTCCGTCTGTCCAGGCTTTCATCCGACGTTGTCGGAGGACTTGGAGGCAGGCTCGTACAACTCTGCTTCAATCTGCTAACCGGTACGCCACATCAGCGAACCGCCGACGAACCAAGGCACCTGTGTACCAGGTAGGCCAGAGGGTGTGGCTTTCCACCCAGAACATTCCCCTTCGGGTGGAGTCTAAGAAGTTAGCGCCCAGGTTTATTGGACCCTTCGAGATTGTCAAGGTCATTAATCCTGCAGCAGTTCGACTGAGTTTGCCCCGGAACATGAAAATCCATCCCACCTTCCACGTCTCTAGGATTAAACCTGTCCGGGAGAGCCCTATGGTTTCCGCCGCCCCTCCACCACCACCCCCTAGGATGATCGATGGGGGCCCTACCTACACCCTTCGTCGTTTACTCCGTTCCCGTCTCAGAGGAAGAGGGGTTCAATATTTGGTGGACTGGGAGGGCTATGGTCCTGAGGAGAGGCAGTGGGTCCCGGCTCGTCATATCCTCAACCCTCAGCTCATCCGAGACTTCCACCTGCGTTACCCGGAGCAGCCGTCTAGGACCCACGCTCGACCAGGCGTTAAGCCAGGGAGTACTCGTCCGCTACGGACCAGAGGCTTCGTCGAGGAGGAGGGGGAGTCGTCATCGGGCGAGGAGGACGAGGATTTCCAGGAGGGCGAGGCCGAGAGAGCAGTCTCAGATGAGTACTAACCTTTCCCATACCTCCACCTTCCACCCGGTATCTGTAGGTTTTTTTTTTTCTTGGGTCTCTTTTGTTGGTTTTTTTTAGTATTGTTTAGACGTCTGGAGCCGTCCATTAAGGGGGGGGTTCTGTCACAGTCTGCTTTCTCACTCACCTATTTTCTGCATTATCATTCCTTAGTCACCTGGTAGTCACACCCTGTCTCTCTCTCTCACTCTGTTACACCCATCAGCTCCATTAGTATTTAGGCCCACTTCACCTTCACCTCAGTGCCAGATCGTACTTCGCAGCATGCTTGTCTTTCCCGCACTACTCCTCAGATTGCTCTCCCGGTTTCGACCCTGCCTGTCCCTGACCAGCCTGCCTCGCCTGCTCCCTGACCCGTTCTGTGCCTACGACTCCCGTCCTGCTGTCTCCTGGAACCCTCGCCTGTCCCCGACCAGCCCTTTGCCTACTATCTGCCGTGTTGTCTCCTACCAGCCTATAGACTCTAATAAAGCTGGTTACCGACTATCTCTGGTTTCCCGTGTTCTGCATTTTGGTCCTCAGCTCGTTTGTGACACTTCTTCTGCTTTGGGTTTACTGGCAGGCTACAAACCACTTCACGGCGTATACTGCCGCCCACAGTCCCCGGCTGGAAGTCCCCGGAGTTGGGGACTGGCTTCAGTAGAAGCTGCTGGGACTCCCAGCAGCTTCTACTGAAGCCTTCCGAGTAAATCGCCAGAACGCCGACACCTCCTCATCTCCACTGCTCCCATGTTTTATTTTGTGTTGCCATACGTTAGTCTCTCTGCGTTTCTGCGCTGGGCTAATGCTAATGCTAATAATGCTAATGCGAGGATAATAAAATGGCGGCTTCACAAAACTTTTTGGGAGTTTTACGGGGCGTGGTTTGCAATCCGCCCAGCCAATCAGAAATATAGCTCTTTTCTCACAAAAGAGCCGCTCGAAAGTCCCTGCTCTCTAGCAGGGACTTTCGAGGGGGTAAAAAGGTTCACATGAACTACTTTTAGTACCGGCTCTTTTTGGTGTGAACGCGATAAAAGAGTTCTCATGAACTAAGTTCGCATGAACCTTTGTGGGAAAAGTACCGCAGTGTGAATGCGCCTAATGAAGCGGGACAGTGAAGTGTTCTCTGAGAGAGGGCAATCAAGAAAAGAGAGTGAGCGGCCTCGTTGAGGGAGTTCACGGAGCAGATGAAAAGACACAGAAAGACCGAAGCACAATAACAACAAATAGGCTATATTTAGTTTTTTGTAATATAATTGCATGGAAATGTGCAGAATATGACAATTTAATGGTGGAGGTATACACATATTGATAGATGTCTTGTAATGCGCTGTTGAGGAACCTGCGACCTAAGTTTTTCATTCATTGCATAACAACACCATAGTTGTGTATATGATATGTCAATAAACCTTAGAACATCTTGAAATCTTGAAAGGGATGTGCAAAATAGCCATTATACAGTTTTTAATTAACTATTAGTTGAGAATAACGAGTAATGAATATACTTTATAGAGATCTGCAGATACATGTTTAGTCTTCTCAAGCACCCACTATCAAATATCTCTCCTGCTTGTTGGCACTTGACAATCACCTTCCCTGAATTTTACTCAGCTGTAACTAAAGTCTGATTTAAGGGTTGTTTATATTTCACATCATTAATCAGAATCTGTAAAGTAACTCAAATAAGTGTAGTGGAGTAAAAATACCAGGTTAACCTTAAAGAAAGCCCTCAGGATTATCAAAGACCCCCATCACCCCAGCCACAAACTGTTCTGTCTGCTGCCGTCTGGCAGGCGGTACCGCAGCATCCGGACTAAAACCACCAGACTCAGGGACAGTTTCATCCCACAGGAAGGGGCGGACTGGGGAAAAAGTGGCCGAGGATGAATTGACTGACAGGCCCACTTAATGCGCGGCATGTATCGGCCGGCCGGCGACGAAAGCATGTTACTTAACTAAAAACCCTATGCATTTTATGTTATTTTGGACCATTATTCACATAGTAATCACATTACCTGAGCCCTTGAGTTGCCTAGAGCAAAATAGTTACAGCATATATTTAGTGATTTTAATGTTAACAGATCATTGATGAAATAACATTTTGACCCAATTTGCCTGACTTGACGCATGGAATAAAACATGGGCGTAGGAAGCATCCTCAATGTGGGTGGGACAATTTAACAGGGGGTGGGGGCAGGTGGTGGACCTCACCTCCACCATTTCAAAGTGCTTTTTGACGCTCTGTGTAAACTTCGCGCACTGCCACTCCAACATCCAATCACAGAGCTTGAGGACTGATCACGGGTTTGTCAAGCTAAGCATATGGTGTAGTCCCAAACGAAAGCTGAGGATTCTGGGTAGTGTAGTGTCTTCTGCCATCCAAAAACTCAAAAAAAACTATTTGTTTCTCCGAATCGAAAGGGGAAAATAAAAAAAACATTGTACACAATTTAAAGCAATCAATGTTGTGTAATTAACAAGCATAATCTGGTGTTTTTGAGTTGATGAGTAGTGCAGATATCACTGAGTAAAATCAATCTACAGTTGTAAGGTTTCAGCGTTAGAGTCTGTGAGCTTATTGTTTTGTGTTTATTCTGGTGGCCTTGCAGTTTATTTTGATGTTGGCTCTGTCCTCTCGTTTCAGGTGTCATCACTTCCTGTCTTGGTGATTTCCTGTTCTGGATTGTTTGCACCTGTGTCTCATTAATTATTGTGTATATAAATAAAACTCCAACATATCCAGAACTCTGCTGCCCGCCTCCTCACCCACACCCGCTCCCGAGACCACATCACTCCCGTCCTCCAGAACCTCCACTGGCTCCCCGTTCGTCAAAGAATCAACTTCAAAGTCCTCCTCATTACCCACAAAGCCCTCAACAATCAGGCCCCCCCCTACCTCACAGACTTGCTGCACCACCACGCCCCTTCCCGCTGCCTCCGCTCATCAGAAGCCAACCTCCTATCCATCCCCACCCGCACCAATCACCGGACCTGGGGGGACAGAGCCTTCTCCGTCGCTGCCCCCTCCCTCTGGAACTCACTCCCCCAACCCATCAGAGACTGCACTGACCTCACCACCTTCAAAAAACTTACAAAAACTCACCTCTTCAATCTGGCTTTTAATGTGTGATTGTTTACTATATATTTATTTGTTGTTCCTTCCTTTTCCCTTCACTATATCTGTAAAGCGTCTTTGAGCACCTGTAAAAGCGCTAACAAATTAAATCTATTATTATTATTATTATTATATGTAGCCCGGTTCTCCTGTTGTCTTTTGTCGGTTCGTCTTGTCTCCACGTCGAGCCCATGTCTGTAAACAATAGTGATTTGTTGAGCAACCTAGTAGAACCTAGAGATCTTGTGAGAATCCTAGTGGAACCTAGTAACCTAGTTGAACCTAGAGATCTTGTAAGAATCCTAGTAGAACCTAGTGATCTTTTGTTTTTGAAAAGTCTTTTATTAATAAAAGATATTTTTGGAAGTCAACGGAATTGTGCATCTGAGTTCTTGTGAGTCCCCCGTGTCAGAACGAACCGACCAAACAAGATGGACTCAGCCGATTCCACCGTGTTCAAAACGGCTTTGCAGGTGCAAGGAACACGCTTGCGTCAACAGGAGGAGCAGCTGACAACAATGAAGCAGGGGGTCCAGGATGTAAATGCCCGTCTGCACAACTTCCAGTTAACAGTGACAACGGAAATAAATCACCTGGCAGAGAAAATGCGTGACATACTTACGCACCTCGAGGCACGTCCTGCTATTCCTGCGGCAGAGTTTTCCGGTCCAGCGGGGGTCGGGTTTGCTGAGATCCCCGTTCAAATACCCATGCCATCGTCTTCACTCCGCCTCGCTTCACCGGAGAAGTTCTCCGGGGATTCTGGAAACTGTCGTCCATTCCTGATACAGTGCGATCTCCACTTCAAACATCAGCCCGCAGCATTTCCCACAGATCAAGCTAAGGTAGCTTTTATAGTATCTCACTTGACGGGAAGAGCAGGAGCCTGGGCAACAGCAGAATGGGCCCGAGACTCGCCTGTTTGCCAGTCGTTAAGGTTATTCATGGACTCTATGAAGAACATTTTTGACCAGACAGCACCTGGGAGAGAGTCAGCGAGAGCCCTGGTGAACATCAAACAACGGCAGAGGAGAGTGGCGGATTACGCGATCGAATTCCGGACCCTGGCAGCGGAGAGCGGATGGAACTCCGCGGCTCTTTTTGATGCGTTTCTGCATGGATTAGCGGATCCCATAAAGGATCAGTTAGCTCCATTAGAGTTGCCTGTAGAATTGGACTCACTCATCGCCATGGCTATCCGGGTGGACCAACGTCTAGCAGAGAGACGTCGGGAGAGAGGGGAGAAAGCAGCTTCCACTTCACTCTTCGGACGGGAGTTACAGAGGGAACACTACGTTTGGCGGAGGAATACCCGGACTTCGTCTCCAGAGCGACCAGCGCCCCCCTAGCACCGCGGAGGAACCGATGCAGCTCGGAAGAGCCAAACTCACCCCGGAGGAGCGACAGCGCCGCCTACGGGAGCGGCGGTGTTTCTACTGCGGCCAGCAGGGTCATGTTCTGGCAGCCTGTCCGGCAAAAGATCAGGCTCATCAGTGGGAAGAGGGACGCTGGTGAGCCGAGTGACTTCTTTCGACCCTTCCTCGAGAAGACTGACTCAGGTACAAATGAAACTGAAGGATAAAACTGTAACTCAGGATGCATTAATTGACTCTGGGGCTGATGAGAGCTTGTTAGACTGGGAGCTGGCTAAAGAGTTGAACTTAAACTTAAAGAAGCTAGTGCGTTGGATGGCCGCCTTTTATGTACGGTTACTCATCGCACGGAACCCATAGAAATTGTCATAGATCAGGAGCACCGTGAGCATATTAGCTTTCATTTATTTAACTCAGCCCAACAGCCTCTCATTTTGGGTTACCCTTGGCTTGTTAAACATAACCCTCACATGGACTGGCTTACAGGAAAGGTTAAGGGGTGGGGGAGTGAGTGCTCTCGTTCATGTTTAGCCTCTCATACAGTTTCGAGTGGACCGCACAGATCTGGGAGCTTTAAACAGGCGTCAGATAGGGACAGTGTCACTTCTTCTAAACCGTCTGACTTTCCTGACTTATCCAAAGTGCCAGAGTGTTACCTTGACATTAAGGAGGTGTTTAACAAGACACGAGCTACTTCCTTGCCTCCCCATAGACCGTATAATTGCCCTATAGACCTTCTCTCGGGCTCTACTATCCCTAAAGGACGGTTGTATTCTCTTTCTGGTCCTGAAAGGAAGGCCATGGAAGAATATATCGGATCATCACTCAAAGCTGGCTTGATTCGGCCATCATCATCCCCAGCAGCAGCAGGTTTCTTTTTTGTCGGTAAAAAGGACGGTTCATTAAGGCCCTGTATTGATTACAGTCCACTTAATCAGATTACAGTTAAGAACAGATATCCCCTTCCACTCATCTCTACGGCATTCGAACTGTTACAGGGAGACAAGGTATTTACCAAGCTTGACCTAAGGAATGCATATCACCTTGTGCGCATCCGGGAGGGGGATGAGTGGAAAACGGGTTTCAATACACCTCCGGGACATTAGGAATATTTGGTGATGCCTTTTGGACTTTGTAATGCACCTGCTGTTTTCCAAGCCCTCATTAATGATGTGTTAAGAGATTTCCTGAATGTTTTCTGTTTTGTGTATCTCGATGATATTCTCATCTTTTCTCCAGATGAGAATACTCATGTTAACCATGTTCACCTTGTTCTTCAGAGACTCCTGGCTAACCATTTGTTTGTGAAAGCCGAAAAATGCGAGTTTCATGTGAACTCTGTGGCATTTTTGGGCTTTGTGATTTCCCCTAACAAGGTGGAAATGGACCCAGCTAAGGTCAGTGACGTGGAGAATTGGCCCACGCCAGACTCTAGAAAGAAAGTTCAGCAATTCTTGGGGTTTGCTAACTTTTACAGACGGTTCATACGCAATTTCAGTGCTATTGCCTCTCCTCTCCATGCCCTTACCTCTCCCCATGTTCAGTTTGTGTGGAATCCACAGGCAGAGAAATCTTTCCTGGAACTGAAGAGGAGGTTCACCACAGCTCCCATCCTGACTGTACCTGATCACCACCGACAGTTTGTGGTGGAAGTGGACGCCTCCAACGACGGCGTTGGAGCTATACTGTCCCAGAGGTCAGCGGGGGACAACATGCTTCATCCATGTGCATACCTCTCCCGTAAGCTATCGTCTGCTGAGAGGAATTACGACGTGGGAAATCGGGAACTGTTGGCTGTGAAGATTGCTTTGGAGGAGTGGCGGCACTGGTTGGAGGGAGCGGAGCAGGATTTCCTGGTCTGGACGGATCATAAAAACCTGCAATACATCAGGAAGGTTAAACGTCTGAACTCTAGGCAGGCCAGATGGGCATTGTTCTTCAATAGATTTAGGTTCACTCTGTCATATCGACCTGGTTCGCAGAATGGAAAGCCTGATGCACTCTCCAGAATGTATGATCCTGAGCCAGTCCCCAAGAGTCCAGATCCCATTCTGCGGCCAGACCGAGTGATAGGGAGTGTGACCTGGCCCATTGAAGCCAAGGTCAAACAGGCAAACGTCGGAAATCCGGTCCCAAGAGGGTGTCCTCAGAATCGCTTGTTTGTGCCGGAGCAACTTCGAGGGCAAGTTGTTCATTGGGCCCATACGTCGGTACTTACCTGTCATCCTGGAAACAAAAGGACCCTTTTCATGGTGAGACACAGATTCTGGTGGCCGGGGATGTGGAAGGATGTTGCAGAATATGTAGCAGCGTGTCCTGTGTGCGCCAGGAACAAAACTTCTCGGCAAGCTGCGGCAGGTCTTCTCCAACCTCTGCCCATTCCCAACAGACCATGGTCTCACATTGCGTTGGATTTCGTGACAGGATTACCAACATCGGCAGGTAATACCACCATACTCACTGTGGTTGATCGTTTTTCTAAAATGGCACACTTTGTCGCCATGCCCAAGTTACCTCATGCCAAAGAAACAGCAGAGGCCATGTTGTCCCATGTGTTCAGGATCCATGGTTTTCCCAGTGATGTCGTTTCAGACCGAGGCCCACAGTTCGTGTCACGTTTTTGGAAGGAGTTTTGTCGCCTAATCCAAGCCACTGTTAGTCTGACCTCCGGATACCACCCACAGTCAAATGGACAAGCGGAGAGGATGAATCAGGATTTGGAGACCTGTTTGAGATGCCTCGCGTCCGAGAAACCCACCACCTGGAGTAAGAGTCTGATTTGGGTGGAGTATGCACACAACACTTTACCCACATCAGCCACTGGTATCTCCCCGTTTCAATGTGTCCATGGGTACTAACCTCCATTGTTTTCGGAGCTCGAGAAGGAGGTCACGGTACCATCAGCCCATGCTCTGGTTCGACGCTGCCATCGGGTCTGGGCGGGAGTTCGCCATATGTTGCAGAGGAGTGCCGTTCGCATGAAGGTATTGGCCGACCGGAAACGACGTCCAGCCCCCAAGTACCAGGCCGGACAACGAGTGTGGCTATCTACCAAGGATCTTCCTCTCCATGTCGCCTCCAGGAAGCTGGCTCCTCGGTTCGTTGGTCCTTTTCCCATAGCCAAAGTGATTAACCCTGTTGCTGTCCGTTTATGTCTTCCAAAGTCCATCAAGGTCCACCCCACGTTCCATGTCAGCAAGTTGAAACCAGTCAAAGAGAGCAGACTGGTCCCCGCCTCCACGCCCCCTCCACCTCCCCGGATTGTCGACGGGGGTCAAGTGTACACTGTGGACAAAATACTGTCGGAAAGGAAGAGGGGCAGAGGTAGACAGTTCCTGGTCGACTGGGTAGGGTATGGATTAGAGGAGAGGTGTTGGATCCCAGGCAGCTTCATTGTGGACAAGACCCTTATATCTGATTTCGATAGAGGTCAGTCTCAGGTTTCAGGGACGTCTGGACCCGTCCGTAAGAGGGGGGGTACTGTAAGGTTTCAGCGTTAGAGTCTGTGAGCTTATTGTTTTGTGTTTATTCTGGTGGCCTTGCAGTTTATTTTGATGTTGGCTCTGTCCTCTCGTTTCTGGTGTCATCACTTCCTGTCTTGGTGATTTCCTGTTCTGGATTGTTTGCACCTGTGTCTCATTAATTATTGTGTATATGTAGCCCGGTTCTCCTGTTGTCTTTTGTCGGTTCGTCTTGTCTCCACGTCGAGCCCATGTCTGTAAACAATAGTGATTTGTTGAGCAACCTAGTAGAACCTAGAGATCTTGTGAGAATCCTAGTGGAACCTAGTAACCTAGTTGAACCTAGAGATCTTGTAAGAATCCTAGTAGAACCTAGTGATCTTTTGTTTTTGAAAAGTCTTTTATTAATAAAAGATATTTTTGGAAGTCAACGGAATTGTGCATCTGAGTTCTTGTGAGTCCCCCGTGTCAACAGTAAGGAGAATACTTACTTCCGGGTGTAAAATCTTCCGTTATCCAATGGGAATGGACGCTCACATTGCTCTACACATTGCTCTAATACAATAAAGGGAACATGATCAAATAGGAATATAGTTATCTTTTAAATAACGGTAACTAAAGGGAACAATCTATTTGACACAGCTGAAGCTCTGGCCTTCCTTAAAAACTAACTAATGTAATAAAAATCACAGTTGTATTACACACAATGCGTAACTAATGTAATTTTTACATTCTGACGAAAAATAAAAATAAAATAAAAGAAGCCTCCCGTGAGTTACTACAAGCTATAAAGTAGATTTAAAAAACGTTTTATAGAATAAAAACTCACTGCGGGACGTTGTAGAAATGCGTGTGTGCACCACGACAAAGGAGCTCATTCACTTTACATTGGGGTTGTTTGCGTGGTGCCGACACATAAACGTAGCAGAATGCGTGATTCCACCACATACTGCGGAGTCGTGGTGGAGTCACGCATTCTGGAGAGACCAGGTTGTCCCTTGCGTTCTACCAGAATATACCTTTATTCATCCAACACTCACAACACATTTCTCTATCAATACTGGCATGTCTTTCCATCCAAAAACGTCAACTACAAGAACAGACCGTCCCTTGAAAAGTGTGCCACAGTGAATGTAAAGGCAGTCTCCAGTAGTGGTAATGGTGCGCCACAGTGAATGTAAAGGCAGTCTCCAGTAGTGGTAACGGTGCGCCACAGTGAATGTAAAGGCAGTCTCCAGTAGTGGTAACGGTGTGCCACAGTGAATGTAAAGGCAGTCTCCAGTAGTGGTAACGGTGCGCCACAGTGAATGTAAAGGCAGTCTCCAGTAGTGGTAACCGTGTGCCACAGTGAATGTAAAGGCAGTCTCCAGTAGTGGTAACCGTGTGCCACGGTGAATGTAAAGGCAGTGTTCAGTAGTGGTAACCTGGATGTGTGGCAGTTCCAGAGGAGTCACCTTAGTTAGCCTGACGTCTGTGCTGCTGTCGCCTCATAGAGGAACACTGCAATGTGTACAGTGTTCCTGTTTGTCTGTGTACAGGTATATGTGTCCATGTAATACCTTTGTCAGAGTTGTTTGTGCTTCTTCATTGTCATTCTGGTGAGTTAAGTACTTTTATTATGGCGCAGGCACTGCTCTCTGTTTCTTTGTCTTTTCTCTAATTTGATTCTTCGTTTTCCCTGATTCTCTCTCTCTCTCTTCCTTTCTCTCTCCCTCTCTCTGTCAGCATCTTCCTCCCTTTCTTCATTTACAATCTCCCACACACTCCCTCTTTCTCAAATTCCATTTCAGTGTCTTGCTTTGGCAGGACATGCTGAGCTAGTGCCAAGGCAATAATGAGAACTGTCAAGCAGCGACAAATGAACAGGTGAGAGAGACGCAGGGAGAAAGAAAGAAAGAGAGACGGAGAGACAGGGGGAGAGAGAGAGACATGAATATGAAGTACTGGCACTGCTGTGACTACTGACAGTCCACTCACGCATGCATGGACAACCAACCCCCCCCCCCATCCCACTCTCTCTGAACACAATGCAGCGTCCACCAGTGTATGGGCTTTATATGGTCCACTGATATTCTGTTATCAAACCTGGACAACAATGATCATTTCTGCAAATATTCAACAGGTGGCTTTGTTTGAGCAGTTGTATTCGCTCAGTGCACAAGCATGGAAATATAGTTCCAGGTCAATCCACTGCAAAAATTGCAACAGAAATCCATTGCAGTTTAAATGTTTGTACTGAACATGTCTGATGTGCTTTTCCTAAAATATCTGCAAATTACATCCATAGCTTTATTAATTAGAGAGTTTTTTTCCCTCTCCTGTAGTGTGATGTATGGGTTTTAGTGCATGTAAATGGTCAGCAAAGGCTAAAATGCCCCCCCCCCCCACACACACACACACACACACACACACACACACACACACACACACACACACACACACATGAAACGCCTACATTGGACTTTTTTGACTTCCCTAACATAGTGACATCACTATCCGACACTCATGCTTCTATTGGCTAACGCTCCAACTATAGGGATGTAACGATACACTCAACTCACGATACGATTCACGATTTTAAGTTCACGATACGATTTTCTCACGATTTATTATTTTTTTTAACAGAATGAGCTGCGGACAAATTATGACTGAAAAATATTTCTGTATTTATATAAACTGTACAAAACAACATACATGTTCTCATCAAAGGTGCAACTGAAACTGTAAACTGTGCAACCGTATATTATCTTAATAACAAAAAGATACATTAGGCAAGGCAAGGCAAGGCAAGTTTATTTATATAGCACTTTTCAACACAAGGCAATTCAAAGTGCTTTACAAAAAAAAAAATGAAAGACATTAAGAAAATGGCATTTAAAATCAGTCATTAAAAAGAAAAGCTAATAAAATAAACATTAAAAGAAAAAAAATACATGGATAAAAGTTACAGTGATAAAAGTTACAGTGCAGTCTAAGATATGAATAGTTCAATTAAAAGCAGCGACAAAAAGAAAAGTCTTCAGCCTGGATTTAAAAGTAGTCAGAGTTGCAGCGGACCTGCAGGTTTCTGGGAGTTTGTTCCAGATGGAGCATAATAACTGAACGCTGCTTTACCATGTTTAGTTCTGACTCTGGGGACAGAAAGCTGACCAGTCCCTGAAGACCTGAGAGATCTGGATGGTTCATAATTTAGCAAGAGGTCAGAAATGTATTTTGGGCCTCAACCATTCAAAGCTTTATAAACCAGTAGCAGTATTTTGAAATATATTCTTTGACACACAGGAAGCCAGTGTAAAGACTTCAGAACAGGAGTGATGTGATCCACTTTCTTAGTGTTAGTGAGGACTCGAGCAGCGGCGTTCTGAATCAGCTGCAGCTTTCTAATAGATTTTTTAGTGAGACCTGTGAAGACACCATTGCAGTAGTCCAGTCTACTGAAGATAAAAGCATGGACAAGTTTTTCCAAATCCTGCTCTGACATTAGTCTTTTAATCCTAGATATATTCTTTAGGTGATAGTAGGCTGATTTAGTAACTGTTTTAATGTGACTGTTGAAACTCAGGTCAGAGTCCATGACTACACCTAGATTTCTGGCTTTATCTGTTGTTTTGAACATTGCAGACTGAAGCTCAGCGCTAACTTTTATACGTTCTGCCTTGGCTCCAAAAACCATTACCTCAGTTTTATCTTTGTTTAATTGGAGAAAGTTCTGACACATCCAGTCATTGATTTGTTCAATGCACTTACTCAGTGTTTGAATTGGAGCATAGTCTCCTGGTGAAATGGTTACGTACATTTGTTTGTCATCTGCATAGCTATGGTGACTTATTTTGTTGTTTTTCATTATCTGAGCCAGTGGTAGCATGTAGATGTTGAAGAGAAGAGGCCCCAAGATGGAGCCTTGAGGAACCCCACATGTCATATTTGTCAACTCAGATGTGTATTTACCTATAGAAACAAAGTTGTTTCTGTCCTTTAAGTAGGATTCAAACCAATTTAGAATTGTTTCCGAAAGTCCCACCCAGTTTTCTAGTCGGTCTAGTAATATGCTGTGGTCAACAGTCTCAAACGCAGCACTGAGATCTAATAATACTAACACTGAAGTTCTGCCACTGTCTGTGTTTAAGTGGATGTCATTAAAGACCTTTACAAGAGCAGTCTCAGTGCTGTGGTTTGGACGAAAGTCTGACTGGAACACACCCAAACAGTTATTTAAATGCAAGAAATTACTCAACTGTTGAAAAACTACTTTTTCAATGATTTTACCTAGAAATGGGAGGTTTGATATGGGCCTGTAATTGTTCATTACTGAAGCATCTAGATTATTCTTTTTTAAGAGCGGTTTAATGACTGCAGTTTTCAGGGCCTGTGGAAAAATACCTGAGTGAAGAGATTTGTTTTACTATATGAAGTAGATCTGGCAAAACATCTTTGAAAAAAATCATGTTGGAATAATATCAAGGCAGCAGGAGGAGGACTTCAGAAGTTGAATAATGTCCTCCAGGTTTTTATCATTAATCTGATGGAATTGTGTCATGGTGTTTGAATTGATATTAGGTGGACACAGGAACAACACATTTGCTGTACCTGATGCAGAGGCACTGACTGCTTGTCTGATTTTCTGAATGTTGTCAGTGAAGAAGGAGGCAAAATCATTGCACGCCCTGGTGGATAGAAATTCAGAGGCTACTGACACTGGGGGGTTAGTTAGTCTGTCGACGGTAGCGAACAAGGCACGTGCGTTGTTTTTGTTTTTGGTAATGATGTCAGAGAAGAACGATTGTCGTGCGTTTTTCAATTCCAAATTATAAAGGCCAAGACTCTCTTTATATCTTCATAATTGGATTTTGAAAACAAATCCCACATCAAAATGAAACATATTTATTTTTATTTATGGATATTTTACTAATCACTCCCCTATAAACTGTAATTTTTGTGTATGTACTGTCCTACACATTAGAATGATTTCTTACCTTGTTTTTTTACAACTATATTAAATAGATTAAGGTGTGTATTGGAAATATTTGTTTACATAGATGACTAAACAATTTGAGACCCACTGAGATAACTTAGACTAAAGTTAAAGTGTTATCTAAACACTCAGAGAGTCCATTACCTCACTGAGCCGTAGTTATCTCTCTCAGTCTGACAGCAGAGAGCTCTCCCTCCAACTTGTTGTATTAACT
Organism: Harpagifer antarcticus; assembly: GCA_902827135.1. Taxonomy (NCBI): domain Eukaryota; kingdom Metazoa; phylum Chordata; class Actinopteri; order Perciformes; family Harpagiferidae; genus Harpagifer; species Harpagifer antarcticus. The sequence goes on along the minus strand of CADEHL010001161.1, from coordinate 598,923 downwards.
GCTCTGTATACCCGTTAGCGCAGCACACAACAATCCCAGTAACAACAATCCCAGTAACTGGTGCACACTCTCTCTCGGTAACTGTCACAAAATGCGCTTGTGCCACACACACACACACACACACACACACAGACACAGAGGTGTGCTCCTCCGTGGAGATGACGGCTTGCGTTAAAAGTGATAATAAACACTGTTGAAAAGTGGGGGGGACACAAACGGGATGTAACCGATTCACGATGCATCGTACATCCCTAACTCCAACACATTGTACGTGATAGGCTAAGGGGCGGGACATCTGTAAGCGGTTGACCAATCACAACAGAGCCGGCTAGCTAACCAATCAGAGCAGACTGGGCTCTGGTTTCAGACAGAGGGTGAAAAGAGGTGCTGCAGCACAAGCAGTATGAGATAAATAAAGAGCTTTTTGAACATTAAAGCATGGAGACATGTAGAGACACTACATACTGATATACACCTGAACATCAGCAGGAGAGGACTCTTTAAAGTAGAGACACTACATACTGATATAGACCTGAACATCAGCAGGAGGACTCTTTAAAGTAGAGACACTACATACTGATATACACCTGAACATCAGCAGGAGAGGACTCTTTAAAGTACATACACTACATACTGATATGAACCTGAACATCAGCAGGAGAGGACTCTTTAAAGTAGAGACACTACATACTGATATGAACCTGAACATCAGCAGGAGAGGACTCTTTAAAGTACATACACTACATACTGATATGAACCTGAACATCAACAGGAGAGGACTCTTTAAAGCAGAGTCACTACATACTGTTATACACCTGGACATCAGCAGGAGAGGACTCTTTAAAGTAGAGACACTACATACTGATATACACCTGAACATCAGCAGGAGAGGACTCTTTAAAGTAGATACACTACATACTGATATACACCTGAACATCAGCAGGAGAGGACTCTTTAAAGTAGAGACACTACATACTGATATACACCTGAACATCAGCAGGAGAGGACTCTTTAAAGTAGAGACACTACATACTGATATAGACCTGAACATCAGCAGGAGGACTCTTTAAAGTAGAGACACTACATACTGATATACACCTGAACATCAGCAGGAGAGGACTCTTTAAAGTAGAGACACTACATACTGATATACACCTGAACATCAGCAGGAGAGGACTCTTTAAAGCAGAGACAATACATACTGATATACACCTGAACATCAGCAGGAGAGGACTCTTTAAAGTAGAGACACTACATACTGATATACACCTGAACATCAGCAGGAGAGGACTCTTTAAAGTAGAGACACTACATACTGATATACACCTGAACATCAGCAGGAGAGGACTCTTTAAAGTAGAGACAATACATACTGATATACACCTGAACATCAGCAGGAGAGGACTCTTTAAAGTAGAGACACTACATACTGATATACACCTGAACATCAGCAGGAGAGGACTCTTTAAAGCAGAGACACTACATACTGATATACACCTGAACATCAGCAGGAGAGGACTCTTTAAAGTAGAGACACTACATACTGGTGTACACCTGAACATCAGCAGGAGAGGACTCTTTAAAGTAGAGACACTACATACTGATATACACCTGAACATCAGCAGGAGAGGACTCTTTAAAGTAGAGACACTACATACTGATATGAACCTGAACATCAGCAGGAGAGGACTCTTTAAAGTAGAGACACTACATACTGATATGAACCTGAACATCAGCAGGAGAGGACTCTTTAAAGTAGAGACACTACATACTGATATGAACCTGAACATCAGCAGGAGAGGACTCTTTAAAGTACATACACTACATACTGATATGAACCTGAACATCAACAGGAGAGGACTCTTTAAAGCAGAGTCACTACATACTGTTATACACCTGAACATCAGCAGGATAGGACTCTTTAAAGTTGAGACACTACATACTGATATACACCTGAACATCAGCAGGAGAGGACTCTTTAAAGTAGAGACACTACATACTGATATACACCTGAACATCAGCAGGAGAGGACTCTTTAAAGTAGGGACATTACATACTGATATACAGCTGAACATCAGCAGGAGAGGACTCTTTAAAGTAGAGACACTACATACTGATATACACCTGAACATCAGCAGGAGAGGACTCTTTAAAGTAGAGACACTACATACTGATATACACCTGAACATCAGCAGGAGAGGACTCTTTAAAGCAGAGACACTACATACTGATATACACCTGAACATCAGCAGGAGAGGACTCTTTAAAGCAGAGACACTACATACTGATATGAACCTGAACATTTGAATAATAGGTCCCCTTCAAACACTTTGTGGCAAATGAAAGCATTTTCTTCAGGTTTTGTAAAGATTCTCATGATCATTTTGTAAAATACTCATTTGTGGGGTTTGTTCTGACAGGAGCTAGCGCCAGCCTGCCAGCTTTGAACGAAAAAGAGTTGTGCAGGTGTTGGAGTATTACTGAGAAAAGAGTCGATGTATTTTGGAAAATGTGTTGATTGGAAAAAATCTTGTGTGAAAGCACTGAAAAGAATCACAGTGGGGATTCAGATGTGATCAATGCATGTAAGAAACTCTCAAATCAAAGATTCAGGACTAAATTATCTGCATAAACGAGGCAAATGATAAAGCTATAATTAAAAATCACTGTTAGGTGTTAGGATATACGTGTACTCAAATACTGTACTGAAGCAGGCTCTTAAGTCTAATTTTAAGGTACTTTAGCAGAGTATTTTCATTTTATGCTACTTTATACTCCTACTCCCTTACATACCTTACTTATAATCCAGTTATTTCATATATATGATTATGACATGGCAATTAACCTTAACAAATACTTTTAATTTTGATACTTAAGTATATTTTGATGCCAATAATTTTTGCACCTGAATTTTTATGCAGGGGTTTACTTGCATTTTTCTAAATTTAGAAATGTAGCATTGCTTCTAGCAGTACTTCTTCCACCACTGAATACAGCTTGTATAATGTTTTCTGTATGTGTGTGTGTGTGTGTGCGCGTGCATGTGTGTGTGTGCGTGCACGTGTGTGCGTTTGTGTGCTTGTGTGTGTGTGCGTTCGTGCATGTGTGCGTGCGTGCGTATGTGTGCGTGTGTGTGTGCGTTTGTGCGTATGTGTGTGTGTGTGCGTGTGTGTGTGCGTGTGTGTGCGTGCGTGTGTGTATGTGTGCGTGCGTGCGTATGTGTGTGTGCGTGTGTGTTCAATACCATTGGGTTTTCTAGGAGATGTTTATCATTAAAAACATGATAGTGGCCGAGAAAGAAAGAAATCATGTATAGTGCACATCCTATTGTGTCTCTCATTGTTCTCTGTCTTCATCATTCACAATATTAACAAAAAGCCACAAACCATGCAACCAGTGATCAGGCAGGCAGGGCCCCATCAGATAGAGCAGTGGTTCCCAACCTGGGGGGGGCGCCAAAGATCGCAGGGGGGGCGCCAGGCCTCAGATGATTTGAGGCCAAATATCATATTTCGATTTTGTTTTGTTTTTTTACATATAATTGTAACTCAATACATGATTGTCACTAAAAGCCTTGTCTCTACTTTACAATAAAATATAAAAAATAGTTGATTAATTAATTTGAATACAAATTCAAGTTAGTAGCTATTAAAGGCATAAAAAGACAGAAATGTATAATTCTTTCTTTGATACAAAGCAACTTCCAACAGGAGTCATTTGGGGGGACTCTTGGGAAAAAAGGTTGGGGACCCCTGAGATAGAGGGTAAGTGAATCTGAGCTGGTACGAGAGTGAGTGTGTGATGAGGCCCCTCTGAGAGATGATTGGTTAAAAAAACACAATGTTGCTCTAGGAGGAGATTCAGGTGATAAGGTGGGGGGGGGGGGATTACCTTGGTTGGTGATTGGCTAATGGTTGCACAACCCAAAAAACATTGTGACATCACAAAGTGGCCAAAATGTTTGTGTATAACATACATGATGAAGTGGATTTTGCATAATAGGTGACCTTCAAACAGGATCACAAAGACATCAGCAGACACAAAAACGTAAAACCACTTTCAGCTAAAAATCAGACAAATTGCAACGTTTAAAAAGTGTGTTTTTGTTACATCTCTTTACGACCATAAAGCAACCCATATTATTCAGAAGAACATCTTCATGGAGCAGCAGCTTAGTTGTCAGTCCCCTGGCTCTATGTTGTCATGTGTGGTCTTTATCATACTGATGTACCTCTGCAATGAAACGGAGTAGAAACAGTTCAAAGCCAGGGAGTATACGTGGTGAATGTGAGGAGAGGTATACCCACCGCTCTGTGTGGGGATACAGTGAGATTGATGTAATCACAGATCTATATCAGGACAGCATTAATGCATTCAGTCTCACCACAACGGCCCCTTTGGACCACAATTAGATCCCACAGTACATTAAAAACAGAGACCCAGACCCAGTAGAGACCCCAGATGATGAGCTGTCATCCCTCCATAGCACTGCTAATGCACCGAGTACATCTCAATGATTAGTGTATTATTATTATGTTATCATTACACTCGCATCCAAAACAACCTATATCACTTTATATCTAAGTCTTTGGGTTCTGGTTAAAGCATGCCTGGTTATTATATATCATTATAATTCATTCAATCATAAATACAGGTTGATAATAACTGGCCCTGAACAAATAATTAAAATGGCTTTTAGAACACATTCAGAAATCAAAATCACACAAAGAGGATTATATTACAGTATATTCATTAATGATATTATTAGTATGACTTGATTGACATGAGGTTGCCTCCAGTGTCACCGTCTTTAGTTCAAAAGAAAGGGGCTGCATTTCACTATGCTTTCTTTGCTGTGTGACTAAAACCTGCACCACGCCGAGCGGATGTTCAGTCGATGAATGGAGAAAGGTTACTAGCTTGTGTTGAAGAGTCCTTTGAAATGATAAGTAATAAAGGCAGCGTGCGAACAAAAATAAAAACTTCCAATCCTTACAAGCCTTCTGTCTCAGGTCGTGAATAGAAGACAAATCAGAAAGTATTTTATATTTGTTAGTCAAGTCTCAATTCCTTATTTGCTCCATAACTCAGACTCGCATCAATTCATGTTACTGAAGAACCCCAGCTCTGGTGTCACCAAAGGAAAAGAGAATAAACATTGTTCATTCAAAAGGACTTTTATTCAAAGAACCAGCTCCGAGACACCTGTTCAGACATGACATAAAACATCAACATTCAGACAAGACAAGATTGCATTGGCACTGGCAACCCTATTCTATAGTCAGCACTCTATGCTGTATTAGACCCAGCTGTGCAACAATATTACGTCTGTCCACGTTTTGCAAAGTCTTTCTAAATGTCCTATGGATGTCTAACAGTGTCCCTGCTGCCTCACAGAGAGCTCTGCTGGAGTATGTACACCATGGGAGTGTCCCGATAGATCCCAAATGAAATGTCCCTCTTTAAATGAGCTCCATGCAAAGCAGCTGGATTTTCAGAACATCACATCTCACACTAAAATCTATCGTCAGTCACGTGTTTCTCCATCAGGATCAGAGCATGTTCCGGAGCGTCTGTGTTCTGCTTTGAGTGTGCACGCCTACATCCATCTTACAGCTTCACACGGGCTGCTTTCTTTAGAAATATGTCTCCTCTTCTTTTGTCAAGGATGCTCACCTCTAACTGACAGAAAGCAATCACAGCTCAGCTTGACCTGTAACGGCCCGCCCACACAGCGGCGTGCGTTGAAAGCTTCACCATTCACTTTGAATGGGGTGACGTCACTTTTCGCCGAACTGCATTGTGGGAAGCGACGCGGAGCTTTGCTGGCGTGGCTCGCTGCAAAAGTTGAGCAATGTTCAACTTTTGACGCCTCGGCAGAAGCGTCAGCCAATCGAATCATATGCCAGTAGAAGCTCTAGCCAATCAAACCGCTGCTTGTGTGTCAGGGGCGGGAGATTCATGTGATTGGTTGTTGGTCGAGTTTCAGACACGCCCGCCGGCAAGCGACAACGCACGCCGCTGTGTGGACGGGCCGTCGTTATCCCAGCAGGAGACATACCATGGAACCGGGTTTGTCTGTGATTTAAAGGGGCTCTGTTCTGCTCATTTTCAGGTGTATATTAGTATTTCCGGCTCTGTTGTGGTTGGTCGACCTGCCTAGAGATGTCCCGCCCCTTAGCCTATCACGACGTACAATGTGTTGGAGCCAATAGAAGCGCAAGTGTTACGTGATGTCACTATGTTACTGAAGTAAACAAAGGAGTCCAAAGGGAACAGAAAGGAAAGGATGCTAGCCTTTGCAGACCATTTACATACACAAAGACCGATAGAACACTCTGGGGGGAAACCCCCAAAAAGCACAATAGGGATACTTTTAAGAATATATGGCTTTGGAAATAATAGCAATTACACTTATTAAACGCAATAATTAAAGAGCTACTCGGCCTCTCACCACAGGAAGGTGTTTCATTCTCTTAAGACAAATAGTTAAGGGGATCAAGAATGGACAGACAGCTGAGTAATAGAACGATGTGATTGGCTGATGGGAGATAGAGTCAGCTGAGCCTGGACAGAAACCAAGTCAGGTTAACATGTATTAAGGTTGATGAAGAGAGGCGTGTGGAGCTGCTCACACACCAACAGTGGTGCAGGAAATAAGTACATTTACACGCTACTGTACTTAAGTACAATATCGAGTTACTTCTACTCCACTACAGTTCAGAGGTAAATGGTGTACTTTTGCTCCACTAGATGTATTTAATACCTTTAGTTACTTCACAGATGTGGATGAATGATGTGAAATATAATCAAGTGTTAAATCAGACTTTACACAGTCATTCAAACTAGCTGCACCTTCACCAGCTTTGAGAACACTTTCATGATCAATCATTATAAAACATATCAGATATATTATTCTGAAATAGACCAATCTGCACAACGACTACTTTTACTGTCGCTACTTTCACTATATTTTGATGAGAATACTTTTCTACTTTCACTTGAGGAACATTTTGAATGCAGGACTTTTACTGTAACAGAGTATTCCTACACTCTGGTACGTCTCCCACCTCACTTGAACATGTTCTGTACTACTTTAAGGCCAAAAGTACTCGATGGATACATATAAACAAGAATAAACGAGTGACTGTGCACACTCAAGTGAAGTGCTTGCCCCGCCCACCGAAGATTCAAGCAGAGGAGGCATTGAAAAGAAACACGGGGTCAACATCACCAAGTTTGACCCCAACTACCTAGTTATTCCAGCGCAGAGGTGACCATATACATCGTCCAGTGTTACCTATATTAAATGAATTATTAGAAGAACACACACCTCTACTAGGAAAACTCTTTCTAACAACAATAAGCAAAAACAAATCTGAACTTTAAATCAAATTAGATAAAGTATATGGGTTAAAAGTCCTTTGTTCAGCTTCCATTGTTTCTTTGTTGTGCCTGCGGTGTTTGGAGGGGCAGGTGGGCGGAGTTTTATAACCTTTGGGAGTGGTCTACGTGATGTGGCAACCTAGGTGGTGATACAGCTGTGAAGAGTTTGGAATAATGAATACGGACATGTATCATGATAAGAAGAGAAGAACATTACAAGTTAACTGGAAATAGCATCCAGTTAATGTGAGTATAGAAAGTGCTTCATCAACCTTTGTTTCATATATTCTCTAGTGTCCTTTCAGGATGTGCTGCTTCATGAGTTAAGAAGTGAGTCTCTGCATGTGTTTAGAGTAACACTACAGTGAACGCTTCATTAGTGAAAAGCTCCCATGAAAATGTTACAGCCTCAATAAAGTCAAAGCCCCGTTAAATGCTCCAGGTTTGACGTACCTTAAGGTGTGCGACTCGAGGTGGGGTTGTTCCTGGGAGCAAGGACGCACACTACATTTAGATAACTTAGAGTATTATTAGATAAGAGGTCTTCAGAAGCAGCGCTCATCTTTGGGATGAAAAAGAGAAGGACGGACCCAACGCTATCAGCAAAATATGGACTATATTAATTGCCAACAACTAACATCAACTATGTTACACTCAATACAAATCCAGCATACCTATCACACTAACCCAGACCTGTGTTCCACACTGCATGGAGCCTATTGGATTAGAGGCACTACATAAAGATTCTTCTGTCGTTGGTTGAATATGTTTCTGGAAACTGATAATCACTGATTATAATATTAATAATAATAATAATAATAATCACTGATAATAGTGATAATAGTGATAGATAATAGTGACCGTCCTTCGGGCAGCAGAGCGGAAATGGTGGAAATCCAGACACCGTGACGACCTCCTAACCTATCAGGCTCTCCTCTCCTCTTTCTCTGCCTCGATCTCTCAGGCAAAGAGCACTTTCTTTCAAGATAAGATCCAATCTTCCTATTCCAATCCCAAAAAACTATTTTCCATCTTCTCCACCCTCTTGGACCCTCCCAAAGCCCCTCCCCCCTCCTCACTTCTGTCAAGCGACTTTGTTAACCACTTCGAAAAAAAGGTTGATGATATTCGCTCTTCTTTTTCTGACTCACCTTTACTCACCGCTGGGTCACCAGACCCTCCTTTCACCCACACACTGACCTCCTTTTCCCCTCTCTCCAAGTGAGGTTCTTACCCTCATTACCTCTGCCCGCCCTACCACCTGTCCTCTGGACCCCATCCCTTCAAACCTCCTTCAGACTATCGCTCCTGATATTCTACCGTTTCTCACCCATTTCATCAACACCTCTCTAACTTCTGGTCACTTTCCAATCAGTCTCAAGGAGGCAAGAGTAAACCCTCTCCTAAAAAAACCCACTCTCAACCCGTCCGATGTTATAAACTACAGGCCTGTGTCTCTCCTCCCGTTCCTGTCTAAAACACTTGAACGCGCTGTCTTTAAACAACTCTCCTGTTATCTCCACCAGAACAACCTTCTGGATCCGCACCAGTCTGGTTTCAAGGCAGGTCACTCCACAGAAACGGCCCTCCTTGCTGTCACTGAGGAACTGCACACTGCTAAAGCTGCATCCCTCTCCTCTGTCATCATCATGTTGGACCTGTCAGCTGCATTCGACACGGTGAACCATCAGATCCTCCTTCGCACTCTCAAGAACTTGGAGTTTCAGGCTCTGCACTCTCCCTCCTCGCCTCATACCTCAAAGACCGTACCTACAGGGTAACTTGGAGAGGGTCTGAGTCTGACCCTTGTCAATTAACTACAGGGGTCCCTCAGGGCTCTGTTCTTGGTCCCCTCCTTTTCTCTCTGTACACAAACTCGCTCGGATCGGTCATTAGCCCGCATGGTTTTTCTTACCACTGCTATGCTGACGACACCCAATTAATTCTGTCCTTTCCCCGCTCAGAGACCCAGGTTGTCGCACGCATCTCTGCTTGTCTAGCTGACATCTCTCAGTGGATGTCTGCTCATCACCTCAAGCTCAACCTTGACAAGACTGAACTGCTTTTCCTTCCGGGAAAAGATCGTCCCACTCTTGACCTGACGATCAACATCGGCACCTCTGTTGTTTCCCCGACTCAGACTGCAAGGAATCTGGGTGTGACCCTGGATAACAACCTCTCCTTCACTGCAAACATCGCTGCTACAACTCGTTGCTGCAGATATACGCTGTACAACATCAGGAAGATTCGTCCCCAGCTGACCCAGAAAGCCACCCAGGTTCTGGTCCAGGCTCTCGTCACCTCACGCCTAGACTATTGCAACTCCCTCCTGGCTGGTCTACCTGCATGTGCCATCCGACCTCTGCAGCTCATCCAGAATGCAGCGGCTCGTCTGGTCTTCAACCTTCCAAAATTTTCCCACACCACTCCGCTCCTTCGCTCCCTTCACTGGCTCCCGGTAACTGCTAGAATCCACTTCAAGACACTAGTACTTGCATACCATGCTGCGAATGGATCTGGCCCTTCCTACATCCAGGACATGGTTAAACTGTACACCCCAGCGCGTGCACTCCGCTCGGCATCAGCCAAACGACTCGCTGCACCCTCGCTGCGAGGTGGACCCAAGTTCCCATCAGCAAAAACACGTGGGTTTGCTATCCTGGCTCCAAGATGGTGGAATGAGCTCCCCATTGACATCAGGACGGCAGAAAGCCTGCACATCTTCCGGCGCAGACTGAAAACTCATCTCTTTCGACTCCACTTCGAGCGATAGAATTACTAACAAAGCACTTATATACTAACATAGGACTGGCTTATCTATAGCCAGCTGACAAAGCACTTATATACTAACATAGGACTGGCCTATCTATAGCCAGCTGAGTAGCACTTGAAATGTGTGGCTCTATGATACCTGCTGTACTTATATGATTCTGTTTTTCTTCTGGGCTGTGTCTTCCTGGTCGTATGTACTTATTGTAAGTCGCTTTGGACAAAAGCGTCAGCTAAATGCAATGTAATGTAAAAAATGTAATGATAGTGATAATCACTGATTATCACTGATAACTGACAGACCTTTTAAGGACCAGGCCATACTTTCAGAAGAACGTTCATTAAAGACATGTCTGCTTTGTTGAAAGGGCAGTGGACCCTTTGGGCTGCTCCCAGCATGTCTATCATGGCAGGTCTGAAAGTGTCACATCCTTTTATCTATCACTAAAGACAACATACAGAACCATCCCATAGTGGCCGTTAGCAGATGTGCTGGTGTGTGGGTTTGGATGCAATTTTGCACGTTTAAGGCAAAAATACAGCTCTAACCAAAGGTCAGCTGGCCCCCTCACCACTAGTCCTCCAGGACCCCCCATCGTTGTTTCTCTGCTCATTTGGATAGCGTGCTGCCTATGTCTCATGGGCTATTTGCATCGACATGTGTACGAGCCACATTTAAGGTCTCTATGTTCATTATGTGTTCATGTTTCAATCATTACGGGCGTGTTCACTGGAGCCGGGCGGACTTGGGAGTGGTACCTGGCATTTCACCTGTTCTCACTTGTATTGGAATGAACAGAGAGAGGGAGTGAGGCTGGAAGTGATGAGTTATTTTTGTTAGCCACATTTCAATCAGGAGAGACTTCATTTTGTGCTTAAAGAACATGTATTGACACATGCCCCATATGATGGGAATGTTAATAGTGTTGCCGATTAGACCCTGATCCTGATATCGTATATCTTAATGCATCCATCAGTATAACAGGAAAACATCCCGAGGTCTAGACACTGGTGGTGATGATGAAGATCTGGATTTGATCAGGAGAAGAGATGAAGAGGATGTTGAAAATCTGGATTTGATGAGGAGATGGGAGGTGTGATGAGGAGGTGTGATGAAGAGGAGGTGTGATGAAGAGGAGGTCTTGGCACTGGACATGAAGACAGGGCTGGATGGAGGCAGGCCGCAGCATGAACACCTGAAATCACAGCTGACTGCAGCAGAGAAGAGAACCATTTTTAAGTTTGACTCGAGCACGATGATTGGCTGCTGGAGATTGTGGTGAAATGTAACTGGTTAAGACAGAACGCCCATAATGCACCTTGTCTGTGGAGGAATCAATGCTAAAAAGCATACAAGCAGTTGGACTGATTTATATTTGAGCGTCACTGTGTTTAGCCTCTCACAGCTCTTCTGTTTACAGCCGCTATAAAAGGTTTGATACTTTTGGTAGAAGCTATTTAGAAACTAAAAGTTAAATACGCTAAAAGAGGTATACAGGGAAGTGATACAATTGGACCTCTGCTCAACTTCCTATTCTTATAAAGTTGATAAGATCGGCTCTATTTTGCTCAAATCCAAATAAACCTCTTCTAATTGTTGCAGGTGTGAGCAGATGGTTGTCATTTCTTCCCCACAGTTTTCAGACATCATGATGTACGTAGGTGAACATGTAACTAGGAGGGGGGGATGTGCTGCTGACCCCATCAGTAACACGATGGGACTGATGATAGAGGGGCAGAGAAAGATTTGCTTGAGTTTACAGAAATACAGTAAAGGAAGAAATACAATGAGTTGCTGAAAAAAATCACATTTGATTCAAAGATAACATTGTGATGCATCTCAGCACATAGCTACTCTGCTTCAGATCTCTCTAAGTGGGATGCATTGTTTGCCAAAATGAGGCTGCTTCCTGCCTCATTGAACATCCTGAGCCTTCCACCTCTTTGTTTCTCAGTCCTTCAGATAAACATCAAAGACATAGTGGTTGGTCAGTGTCTGTGTTGCATAACAGTGAGTCTACCACAGTACATAGTGCAGGATGTTTGTACAGTTATAGTCTGCAACATGCCAACAATTCAATGACAGTAATGAAGTAAATACGTTTCACACAACAGACATAAGCTCTGAGATATCATGAGTTATGCAGAGCTACAAACTGGTAACTAACCTGTTTTCAAGTCTAAGTGTCCGGATTACAGAGGCAACAGCAGGGGCGGCGCCAGGGGGGAGCTAGGGGCTCAGAATTGCCAAAGCACCCCCTAAGCACCCCCAAGAAATATATGTGGTTTTTTTTCCCCGTTTTTTTTTTTTTTATTAAATTAGAAACATTATTGATTACATCAATGCAAATGTGAAACAAACACATTTATTATCAAAAACATAAAGCCAACACAGGTGATATGATTAGGCCAATGGCCAGCACCCATTAGATCTTTGACGAACCCATAGGCTAAATTACTTTGTGACACTTGAGTGACTTCCTGTTAGCTAGAGCGCCAAATTATTTGCTAACAGCAAAGTGACAAATGGATCGTTTCTTCGTCCTTAAACGTCCGCATGTCGACACTCAATCAAAACCACCTGAAAGCGAGAGGGGTTCTGCACATAATAGGCCTCGTGAGTACAAGTAGATCCAAAGGATGTGATAACTGAAAGTAAACAATCCTGTAATCAAAGCCATATCGAAGAGTCCGGAGATTGTATTACTGGTGTTTTATCATCTATAAATAGCCTGTGTGTATTCTCAAATGTCGTTTTCAGGACAAACAAAAGACGTTTTAAATATCTTATCAACTGGTGTAAGTGCAGCATATTGAATATAACCTTGACTATTACTGTGTACTTCATTTATCTGACAACATTATTTAATGATACTATTTTATATATATATACACACATTTATTCATTTATAAACATATATATAATAACACACACTTATGTACTCACACATGTATGTATTCATGTATACACACAGATGTATTCATTCATTTATACACACACTCACATATATACACTTTATATTAATTCATTTGTACACACACACATACATATATATATATAAACAAAACAACACAATATAATAACATTGCAATAATAACATAATATGGTATGATCAATTCTACCCTTTTGTTTTTGCTTCATTTCAATTAAAATATATTTTTCAAAATGAATATTGGTGGGGGCTCTTTTGCAAAGATAATCAATAACACCAGCTGACAGTTGTTGCAGATTATACAGCATACTTGTTTCTTACACACACACACACACACACACACACAAACACACACACACACACACACACACACACACACACACACGTGCCATGGTCCCAAAAGAGCCAAAATCTGCACTGTAAAAAAATATATACATTTATTAGGCACTCTGAATAAGGGTAATAATCATGCCTGTTATTAATGTCAAATGTTATATGTTGTATTATATAACAAAATAGACATTTATAACATATTATAAAAGTCTATCTTTAAATAAAATATGAAATAGATACCTTTACATCCTAAACAGAAGGTCAAAACGTTAATATGTTACATGACAAAAAAACGAAACATTATATATAGGCTATATGAACAGATGTTTGCTAATGTATCCCTCTTATATCCATCAGGAATGAACATTACCTCAGCACTGCATAAGTGTGGTCGCCAGTCATATTGACAAAGAAGCACTATTATATTGTATATTGTATATTATGCGGCGTTTAAAAGGACGGTATTTCGCTTGTCAGATTCAGATTTCGCAGGTGTGCCGTGTCTCTGACGCTATCGCGTAGAGCTACGTCGATCCTTGCGTAATGCGGAAGTGGGCGTGGTTAAATCTAAACTGGGTTGGAAAAACGATAGACGTGGCCCGTCCACACAGCAGCGTTAAAAAAATCTTCCAACGCTTCTCTGCCCATTCACTTTGAATGGGGTGACGTCACTTTGCCTCGCGCAACAGCGGTAATTACAGTTTAAAAGTCTCAAAAAGCTACATCTACTGTCACAAACTGGATGAATGTGAAGTATTTTGTGAAAGGAGGATGAAAGCGTAATCAAGGAGCACTATTGGAGTGACTTTGATGGTTATTATAAATATGATATTTGGCCTCAAATCATCTGAGGCCTGGCGCCCCCCCTGCGATCTTTGGCGCCCCCCAGGTTGAGAACCACTGCTCTAGAGGAGGTGAGGTCCACTCCCCACTTATAAAAACAGCACTTTACCCCTGCTTACACCTATATGTGAGATGATTATTGAGCCTTCATTGTAACAGTCGCAGGTACACTCTGTGTGGGTGTGGGGAGTGTAGCAGTAGAACATTCAACTGTAGCGCTGGTGCATTAATGGGAAGCCCTAAATGTTTGAGCACACTCTATGAAACGTCAAGCTACCCCACAGCACCCCCTAGAGGAAATCTCTGGCCCCGCCACTGGGCAACAACTTAGATTAGGCTGAACCCTCTGTCCAGCCTCTCTCATCGTCAAACCATGGTTGATAACATTTCATTACATTAGAGAGTATTCTTCTTTGTCCACGTCTTCTTCCTCCTCTCACTCTCAGCCCACCTCTTCCTCCTCCTCTCACTCTCAGCCCACCTCTTCCTCCTCCTCTCACTCTCAGCCCACCTCTTCCTCCTCCTCTCACTCTCACTCTCAGCCCACCTCTTCCTCCTCCTCTCACTCTCACTCTCAGCCCACCTCTTCCTCCTCCTCTCACTCTCAGCCCCACCTCTTCCTCCTCCTCTCACTTTCAGCCCACCTCTTCCTCCTCCTCTCACTCTCAGCCCACCTCTTCCTCCTCCTCTCACTCTCAGCCCACCTCTTCTTCCTCCTCTCACTCTCAGCCCACCTCTTCCTCCTCCTCTCACTCTCAGCCCACCTCTTCCTCCTCCTCTCACTCTCAGCCCAGCTCTTCCTCTTCCTCTTGCTCTTGCTTCCTTGTTGGCTTCCATTGTTGCTGTAAGAAAGTTCTCACCTGTGGTCTTTTGATAGTGCTAACATCCTGATTGATGAGCCAACAATGATGCTATCAGGTGTTTGGCCAGGTGGAACGTGCTTCTTGATCATTGGTCCATGTGTGAGGCATTTTGAATATCAGTGTTTTAAACTTGTTAACACGTGACTTTATGTCAGATTCCTGTGTCTCACGTGGAGAGACGTGTGCAGTGGTTTGCACAAAGTGCCATGTTGATTTGCAAATTGTGTGAAAAGCTGAAAACGTGTTTAGAGTTTTGGAGATTTGAGCCGATGTTTTGCTCTTTGAGTGTCGGTTAAAATAATGTCGTTTAAAATAATGGTGCTTCATGTAATTTTAGTGTGTTAGCAATCGAGAAAAACTGTAAGCATGTCTTTTACACACTGATATGAATGCACACACAAAGGTTGAGTCCTGTACCGGACAAATAAGCTTAGAAGTGCACAAAAAGTCACATGTCGACATGGCACACAGAGCAGTGGGAGCCTCAGTGTATGAAGTATCGAGTGGAGGGAGAAAGAGGACCCTTGAATCCATCCTTCAGACGAGCCGGCAGCGAGAGGAGGACAGAAGGCGGAGGACGATAGGAGGAGATAATGAAGGGGAGCACGGGATGAATGGAGTGGCAGATTAGAGAGGAGGAGAGTAAATTGAAAGTATTGAGTGACTGGGAGAAGAGTGGAGGGTCGAAGAAAGAAGCGGCAGAGAGTGAGGCAAGCTGGCAGTCAAAAGAGGAATGAGAAGCAGAGAGGAGAGAGAAAGGAGGGCTCAGAGAGGGGGGTCTGAAAGGAGAACAGACAGGTGAATGTGAGGGGAGAGGAGGGCCACATCAAAGCACAGGGCCGGGGGGGGGGGGGGGGAGATGAAGACGTGAAAGAGAGACCAAAGTCATTAATAACATTCTCAGGACACACGGAACATGACTCGTACATGTGGAACCTCAAAGACTTTAAAAAAACACATTTGTACAGAATATAATGTGAGCAAGTCAATACAATACTATGATTCTAGTTCTTAAATTGTTTGTCTAGTCATGATGTACTTCTTATGAGTATTATAAGGTCAGTTTAAACTTCTGAAAATGTTTTCTTTGCAAAACTATTGCGACTGTAAGACTTTAAAGGTGTGTTCCAACTGAATGCAGTATGTAGAGTTTAAAGGCAGTCAAAGCAGACAAGTATATGTTGATACGCTTTAGTTTTTAAGAACTATGGCAAATATGTATCTGTGATGGTTTAAAATGTTTCCTTTTGAGGCAGAATGTTCCCTCGTGACTAACCCTCACCATATACATAGAGTGAATACAACAATCTGATCTGAGACCAGTCCATGTTATAGGTTGTACTTTACATGCAAAGTTAAAGGCCATAACAGACACAATACTTGAGTTCAGTTCCCTAAATGCCAAGTTGATTTGAAATCATTTATAATAATGAATTGCTTAGTATTTTAAGGTAATGTGAGTCAATTGATTTTTTTGTATGTTTCTATTTGCTAAACTATGCATTTAAACCGAGACAACAATAACAAATGAACACATCCTCACAACAAACGCTCCTGCTACAAGCGTTAACATTCAGCTTCAAGGCATCAGATTCAAGTCTGTATAAATCAAAAAGTGTTTATACTTTATCATTAAAAAAGTTAAACACACTTCTACAAGTGCAAAGTGATTCTTCCAGGTGTCTGTTGGCTGTTATCTGCTACACCGAGAGGACATAAGATAAGATGAACCTTTATTAATCCCCGAGAGGAAATTCAGTTGTACAAAGCAGCAACAGGGTAAGCGTGAAAAAAACAGTACAGCAAAGATTCACACAGATCAATACAATCTATAATAAATAATAAATAAAATAAAATCAAGGAAAAAATAATAATGATAATAAAAGACTATGAAAATAGGAGATGAATAAAAATAAGAGTAAAATAACTGTCAGCATATATACATATTTGGTCATCTAAGTTCTAAAGTGCGGAATAAGTTAAAGTGAAAAGTTAACATGGGTTGTGGAAACAGTGTATATTTATGACCAGTGATTTCATTTGATTTATTTTTCATCATTAACCCCTTGTTGTGCAGCCTGATGGCTACAGGCACAAAGGACTGTCCGAGGCGCTCGGTGCGAGTCTGTGGCTGAACGTGCACATTAGCTTCTGAATGAAGCAGGAAGTGCTGCTCATGTTTCCAGGTGCAGGGCATGAATGAGTCCGAAGACACAGAAAGCCTCTGTGTCTTCGGCCTTTTGTTCTAAATCAAAATGTAGAGACCTAAAGTTCAAACTAGGTGACAGACCGATATCTCTTTAGCTTACAGCCTAGCCTATAATGGAGTCACGTTAATGAACAGTAATTAGTTCATTTCAGTAAACTGAAGGTTGTCCCTTCTCCCTCCTGGGTCCCCGGGCAGAGGACCACTGCAGCTAACCTGGAAACAAAATCAAATATTATGTGGAACTAATTAAACACAAACTTTTTTTAATACACACAAATAGCCTCTTCAGTATGGCCAGGTGCTGTCTCCCTCTTTTCTCCTCCGCTAAAGGTGCATCTCGTCTCATGAGGCCCCCCCCTGCCTGAAACGCCTCCATTGGACTCCTTTGTTTACTTCTGGAACATAGTGACATCACTATGTAACACTCTACACTACGACAGGGTACAACAGTGACAGCTTTGACTGTCATGCAGACCTTGGGTCTCATGGCGGCAGCTCACGTTGTCCCCACTGGGACGGGCGACATCCTACATCTCAGTGTTCACGGATGCATCCAGAACAGGATGGGGGGGAACCTGCCTGGGGAAAGCTATAGGTGGGCGCTGGTCTCTAACAGAGACGGCACAGCAACCTCCTAGAGCTACGGGCAGTAGTGTTAGTCCTCCAGCATTTCAAACCCTTAATTCAGGGGAAACATGTAATGCACCACAGTGGCATATACCAACAAACAGGGCGGAGTCCGCTCTGCCGCTTTGTTGACCACAGCGGAGAAACTGTGGTTATGGGCTGCAGAGGTGGTGTTATCTCTGAGAGCCCTCCACATTTCGGGTCTGGAGAACAGGGGGGCCGACCTCATGTCGAGGGGCGGACCCCTGCCAGGCGAGTGGGCGCTTCACCCAGAGGTGGTGAAGCGATCTGGGCCCGGTTCTGGACAGCAGAGGTGGATCTGTTTGCCAGCCGGCGCAACACCCACTGCGCACTGTGGTTTTCCATGGCCCTGAGCGACGACCCGCCTTTGGGGGTGGACGCGTTTGCACACGAGCCATGGCCAAGGAAGCTGCTTTAAGCCTTTCCACCGTTGCGTCTCATTCTCCCTCTCCTGGGGAGAGTGGGGCGAGAACCTTTGTTACCGCCCGTCCACACAGCGGCGTACGTTGAAGCTTGCGGGCGGGCGTGTCTGAAACTCGACCAACAACCAATCACATGAATCTCCCGCCCCTGACACACAAGCAGCGGTTTGATTGGCTAGAGCTTGTACTGGCATATGATTCGATTGGCTGACGCTTCTGCCGAGGCTTCAAAAGTTGAACATTGCTCAACCTTTGCAGCGAGCCACGCCAGCAAAGCTTCGCTTCCCACAATGCAGTTCGGCGAAAAGTGACGTCACCCCATTCAAAGTGAATGGTCAAGCTTTCAATGCACGTCGCTGTGTGGACGGGCTGTCAGTCATCCTGGTAGCGCCGGATCGTGTGGGGGCGCCGTGGTACTCAGAGATGACACAGATGAAGGTGGACCAGCCCTGGGCGCTCCCCCAAGTTTGGGGGGCGATCTCCCAGGAGGCAGGTGCAATCGGGGCGTTACCCACTCTGGGCCACCCTCTCCAGGCTTGGTTCCTGAGAGGGACAGGCTGAGACAGGGGGGATTGTCTGATAGTGTTATTCAGTCTATCCAGGCAGCTAGAGTGGGATCCACCACAGCCTGTTACAGGCCGAAGTGGCTGGGATTCCAGCGATGGTGTAAGGAGCGGAGAATAGAGCCCCTATCTTGTCAATTGGGATCTATTTTGTCGTACTTACAGTTGTTGGTGGACAGAGGGCTTGCTCATTCCACAGTGAAGGTGTATGCAGCAGCCATCTCGTCCTGCCATGAGGGATTTGGCAACAGGTCAGTTTTTGCTCAGCCGCTAATGTCGCGGTTCTTGCGGGGGGTCAGGAGGCTGCGCCCATAGAGTCCAGTAGAGTGCGGAGCCTGTGAGAGATATAACGTTGGGTTACGTATGGTAACCCTTGTTATATAAGCACAGGTGAGCCCTCTACCTGTGGAGGCACTGTCTGTCCTATGCTGCTTGCTGAAGAGAAGTAAAGGATGGCAGTCAGGAGGCGAGGCCGCCTTTTATGCGGTGAGATGCGCGGGCATTCAGGTAGGCCCGCCCCGGGGCCGGCTACGTCTAGGAAAGTCTCAGTGAAGGAATGCTTGCATGAATAGGATACATGGGAGTACCCATAGAGAGGGTGAACAGAGGTGCTGCCGCACAGGAAGTATGAGACAAATAAAGAGCTTTTTGAACATTAAAGCATGGAGACATGTCCCAGTAGAGACACTACATACTGATATGAACCTGACAATTAGCATGATATGTCCTCTTTAAAAACATTTGCTAGTAATGCAATACAACTCAAATCCCTACGTACATTGATACTGAATTGTGTAATTAGGTCCAGGCTGCAGATGTACAGTATTTACAGAAGTCATTAAAATCCTGTTTGCGCGTTACACCAACAATAGAACGTGCTGTAGCCACATGATTGATAGAGAGAAGATAATCATTTTCTAACCAATTTAATATTTAATTCCTTCATTTATCTTGTTTTCTCCAGATTTTGACATGCAACATTATCTGATCCATACACTTAGATTCCACACGACCTGATCCTGAGTGTCATTTAGACCCAGGTGGGTCTCTGCACTGTGTGAAGACCCCTTCCACCCACATGGTACTTTGCATGAATGCCCTGAACACATAATGAAGTCCTGAGCTCTCCCACAGAGTGGTTCAGTCATCAGTATAACGTGTGTGACTCATTACTCTCATGTTGTGGCATTGTGAGAAGCATCTTCTAACCAGTTCATCACATAATAGACATTATAAATGCCGGCCATTATGTGCTATGTTTCCTTCCACACGCTGTAATGTATCACCCTGATAGTGTTTGGATAAAATATTGTCTGATACTTCTGCAAAGCCGTTTTGTTTTGGTAGTATAGTTTCTGTCAAAAAGTCACGGCAGTAAAGCCAATAAATCAAAGCAAATAGACAAATGAAGGTAAAAATGATGAGAGGGGAAAGCGTGAAACAGAGAGAAAGTAATAGCTTCAGCAGAATGGGGTCAGAGAGATGGAGAGAGGGGGAGAGGAAACAGATACATGGACAGGGGGGAGGGGGGGAGTAAAGAAGACACAGAGCGAGCTGGAGGATGAATCGACAGCGAATGAATAGCAGCGCGGGGAGAAATAGCCAGGTGAGGAGGGGAGGGATGGATAGGGAAAGGGCAGAAGAAGAATGATGAAGGGTGGTGTGGCGGTGTGTGTGGGGTCGGCGGCAGCGAGGGGACGTGGGAGGGGAGGGCGAGGGGCCGATGGCGATGAGAACATTATGGCTGGATAATGAAGAGGTTCCACGCTGTCAGCCAACACCATTCACCCTGCATGGCTCTGACCCCAAAGTGTCAACAAGCTAAACGACCGAGCAGCAGCGCATTACCGCGTGTACACACTCACCAACACACACCCACACACGCATGCATGCATGCACACACACGCAGGCCGACAGACATACAAGCAGATAACGCCTCAACCAAATCTGTGTGTGTCGGCAAATTATTCGTGGAAATGCAAACACACGGAGCACCCTTGCTAGTAAAGCAGTAATAATTGTGATTGCAGTGTCTGTGTGTGTGTGTGTGTGTGTGTGGTGTGTGTGTGTGTGTGTGTGTGTGTGTGTGTGTGTGTGTGTGTGTGTGTGTGTGTGTGTGTGTGTGTGTGTATTGCAAATAGATACAGATTCACCCACACTGAACAAACTGAAACATTGACTTTAATTTAATGTATTATGTCAACAAATGTCACATGACTGTATTAGGTTGGTTTAAAGTGATAATATCAACAAATATTAGGTTCAACTTAATATTATTGCTTTCAACTAACCTAATAGAGTTATGTTACATTTGTAAAACATTTAATTAAAGTCAACGTTTCTGTTTGTTCCGTGCACTCACGCACACACACACACACACACACACACACACACACACACACACACACACACACACACACACACAGCAGCTCCAGAGTGTGTAGCCAGTTCTTTGCTCTTTGCAGAGTAAATATCATATTCTTTGTCGGGAACAGTGAAATTCAATCAATTGAGTCAACAGAGGTTGTTTCATAGCTAATCTCTGCTCACACATCACAACACAGTCAGAGTGCGTTTGGTGAAACCTGCCTTCAACAGTCTCTTTGTCTCTGTCCCTGTCTCCCTCTGTATATCTCTGGACCCTCGCAGCCCTCACTTTATCACACATTTGCACACAGGCTCCACTTTTCCTCTTTTATTCGGCGCCCTATCTCCGTCCCATATTCTCCCTTTCTGTAGTTGTTCTGTCTGCCAGACGCAAAGCCCTATCTGGGCAGCAAGACATTCCCTTTGTGCTCTTTTTCTGTTTCAATTCAATCTCGACTCTGCTGGTCTGACATGACAGGACAGAACCTGTTTTGTTTAAGCTCTGTGAGACAGGCCGCTGCAGCCCACGTGTGCACCAAGGCTTTCTCCAGAATCCATTTCGATGCTCTGTAAAGCCCCACTACAGCCTGCAGAGAGAACATGGCCCTATGGAAAGCTTTACAATAGAAGACCTTAGTGTATTATGTGTATGTCTTATCGCACTGAAGAGGACTCCCTCTTTTCTGAGCTGACCACGGATTCATTTCCTGTCGCTGCAAACTCAGCACTTCTTCCATTGCATGACGAGTGTAATCCTCCACGTCTTGCTTTACTGTTATTTGTTTATGTTGTACATTAATTGTGTTCTCATGTAAACATGTGTAATTACTCCGTCCTATTCATTTATTTGGCCAAAAATATCTCTTGAATAAAGGTCCAATAAATAAATTGTGGAATATCCTGTCCCTTTGGTTTATAGTTAAACATCTGCAGGACAGTGCAGTAACTATGGTGGCTGACAGGTTCAAACATTCTACAATGGCCTAAAACACTTTTACTAAAAGCACTGCATCAAGGAAACGTTGAAAATACAAAACGCTGCAAGAAGCTCAAAACTCAAC
Source organism: Harpagifer antarcticus (assembly GCA_902827135.1). NCBI lineage: Eukaryota > Metazoa > Chordata > Actinopteri > Perciformes > Harpagiferidae > Harpagifer > Harpagifer antarcticus. The sequence continues at coordinate 576,526 of CADEHL010001161.1, read as the reverse complement.
GGATCTCCAGCTGTGTGCGTCACTTTTTAGTGCCCCATGGTGGTCTCCCAGCTGTGTGCTTTTAGTGTCTCCTGGTGGTCTCCCAGCTGTGTGCTTTTAGTGTCTCCTGGTGGTCTCCCAGCTGTGTGCTTTTAGTGTCTCCTGGTGGTCTCCCAGCTGTGTGCATCACTTTTTAGTGTCCCCTGGTCTCCCAGCTGTGTGCATCACTGTTTAGTGCCCCATGGTGGTCTCCCAGCTGTGTGCTTTTAGTGTCTCCTGGTGGTCTCCCAGCTGTGTGCTTTTAGTGTCTCCTGGTGGTCTCCCAGCTGTGTGCGTCACTTTTTAGTGCCCCATGGTGGTCTCCCAGCTGTGTGCTTTTAGTGTCTCCTGGTGGTCTCCCAGCTGTGTGCTTTTAGTGTCTCCTGGTGGTCTCCCAGCTGTGTGCATCACTTTTTAGTGTCCCCTGGTCTCCCAGCTGTGTGCATCACTGTTTAGTGCCCCATGGTGGTCTCCCAGCTGTGTGCTTTTAGTGTCTCCTGGTGGTCTCCCAGCTGTGTGCGTCACTTTTTAGTGCCCCATGGTGGTCTCCCAGCTGTGTGCTTTTAGTGTCTCCTGGTGGTCTCCCAGCTGTGTGCTTTTAGTGTCTCCTGGTGGTCTCCCAGCTGTGTGCTTTTAGTGTCTCCTGGTGGTCTCCCAGCTGTGTGCTTTTAGTGTCTCCTGGTGGTCTCCCAGCTGTGTGCGTCACTTTTTAGTGCCCCATGGTGGTCTCCCAGCTGTGTGCTTTTAGTGTCTCCTGGTGGTCTCCCAGCTGTGTGCTTTTAGTGTCTCCTGGTGGTCTCCCAGCTGTGTGCTTTTAGTATCTCCTGGTGGTCTCTCAGCTGTGTGCGTCACTTTTTAGTGCCCCATGGTGGTCTCCCAGCTGTGTGCTTTTAGTGTCTCCTGGTGGTCTCCCAGCTGTCTGCGTCACTTTTTAGTGTCCCCTGGTCTCCCAGCTTTGTGCATCACTTTTTAGTGTCCCCTGGTGGTCTCCCAGCTGTGTGCTTTTAGTGGCTCCTGGTGGTCTCCCAGCTGTGTGCGTCACTTTTTAGTGTCCCCTGGTCTCCCAGCTGTGTGCATCACTTTTAAATGTTCCCTGGTCTCCAGCTGTGTGCGTCACTCTTTAGTGTCCCTTGGTCTCCAGCTGTGTGCGTCACTTTTTAGTGTCCCCTGGTCTCCGTTTTGTTGTGAGCTTCTTGCAGCAGTTTGTTTATGCAGCGCTTTTATTCAAGCTGTGCATGTGTTGTCAAGTTAGTGAAGATGTTGCTTCATTTGCATGTGTTTGCACACATTTCTGTCTTTTTATTTTTTTAAACTGCTGTTTCTCCTAAGTGTTTTGGGCCGATGTAACGTTGTTGCACCTGTTCGCTACCGAGCATTAAAGTAGGAAAAAAAGATGAAAACTTGAGCTCATGTGAAACACAGCTTCAGTGCTGGTGTTACATGAAATCCCAAAGCAGCAAGGAGCAGTGTGGAGGCCATAGTAAAGGTTATTTTTACTATCAATGGGCCAATAGTAGCTCAAATATATAATCATCTTAATATCATTATATATATATATACATTTGTATTCATTGGGATAAACCCCTTGAGATGCACCATCTCGTTTTCAAGGGGGTCCCGACAAGAGCAACAACTTACAGACATACATAAACAAAAAGACAAAATGCAAAACATGACACACAAGACAATCCACATACAGTCTGTTCAGTAAAATTCAAGACAGTCAAGCAAATCAGTTTCATCAATATCAGTTAATAACAAGTACAGACCAGTTGAAAGTGAGATGATAATGCATGTTTAAACATACCAAATGGTGCAAGAGATCTAATAGCTGCAGGTAAAGTATTCCAGTCTGTTGGGGCTTTGACAATGAACGCTCTTCTGCCAATCAATTTTTTTGCAGAGGGGACTGAAATAAATCTGAACAGAATGTCTAACTTGATGATTTGGCGAGTAGGGTATGAAATACTGCTTTATATAAGGGGATAGTTAAGATAAATGCATTTAAATATCAGCTGAAGCCAATGCGTGTGTCTTCTTACATTTAAAGAAGGCCATTTAAGTTGGTTATACATTGTGCAGTGATGTGTACGAAAAGGACAACCAAGAACAAATCTGCATAGTCTGTTGTAGGCTATGTTGAGTGGAGCAAGATCTGATTTATGTGCATTTTGGTAGACAACATCACAATAGTCCATAATCGGAAGAATAAGTTGAGAAGCAATTCTCTTTCGGACACTGAGCGTAAAACAATTGCAAGAGCGGTGTAAAACACAGATTCCGTAATTGACTTTTTGTATTACATGCTTTATATGTAGTTTAAATGAAAGTTCAGAGTCTAGCCATACACCAAGATATTTAAAGCTATCAACTTTATGCAGAGAAGTGCCATCCTTACATGTTATTACTACATTAGATTTGGATTTGAGCTTCTGCCTGGTACCAAAAACCATGGTATAAGATTTTGTTTTGTTAAGCAGTAGTTTATTGTGTGATAGCCAGTCCTGTAAGATATTAATATCCGATTGAAGAGATATGAATTTGTGAAAAATCTGATTTGGATGTATATATGACAGTGTCATCAGCATAAAGGTGAGTGCAACAATTAATGAGACAAGAAGATAAATCATTTATGTAAATAGAGAACATAAGTGGGCCCAGAGTTGATCCTTGGGGTACACCCTTTTGTTGGATCAACAGCTCAGACTGTATTCTATTAACAACCACACATTGCTTTCTACTGTGAAGGTACGAGTTAAACCATAACACTGTATTATTAGAAAGGCCAATGCCGTGAAGTTTATCCAAGAGCAGATATCGATCAACGAAATCAAAGGCTTTTGTCAAGTCAATAAAAATGGCACCTGTGAGTTCTCCATCATCTGTAGCAGAGTACAAGTCATTCGTAAATGTAAGTCGGGCAGTTGTTGTGGAGTGATTAGGCCTGAAACCAGATTGAACCGGAGATAAAATATTATAAGTATTGAGATAATGTGACAGTTGATTATAAATTATTTTCTCCAAAACTTTGGAAATAGAACAGATTATAGAGATTGATCTATAATTATTTGTATCAAGTAAATCACCACCTTTATGCAGTGGAATGATGCGTGCACATTTCCAAATAGTCAGCAACTCACAGGTGGACAAAGACAGGTTGAATAAATCAGCAAGTGGGTACATGAGAATATGGGACGCCAATTTTATGAACCTGTTTTCTATACCATCGTGTCCTGCACTGCCATCCACTTTTAATTCTGTGATAGCATTATGAACTTCATGTGGTCGAATCTTCTTAAAAGAAAAATAACTGTTGAGTTACTATTAGAAATACCAGTCGTCAAATAGGAGTCAGATAGTAGTGTGGAACATACATTAGTGAAATGCTTATTAAATATTTGGGCAATGGATAATGGGTCATGAATTATTGTATCAGCAGTTCTTATTTTATTAATAGAATGTTTACCTGATTTATTTAAAATAGATTTAATTTTAGTCCAAAATTGCTTGGGATTTTTAAAGTCCGATGTGAGAGATTCTTTATAGTAGTTGGATTTAGCATTTCGGGTTTTGATTTTACTCAGATTTCGAAGATGCCTGTATACTTCCCAATCGGCTATAGTTCTTGAATGACGATATATCGACCAAGCTTTATCCCTTTCCCTAAAGAGACTGATGAGTTCAGAATTGATCCAAGGGAGATGTTGACCTTTGACCTTAACCGTTCTCACAGGTGCATGTTTGTTCATGACATCAGTGAGCTCTTTATGCAGAAAATCCCAAGCATCTTGTACAAAAGGTATTATTTGAAATCTGTCCCAATTAAGGGCAACAACATCATTAATAAATAAATCAACATTCAATTTTTTCTATATTGTCTGATTTTGACTAGTTTTGGAGGTAGTTTAATTAATTTGATTTTCCATATGCAGGGTGTGACACCAGTATCCAGTCAAGCAGAGATTTGGTTCTAAGAGTGATACGAGTTGGCTCATTAATTAGCTGTTTAACATTTAGACTACTGAAAAGTTTTTTCTCTCTATCAGATGATTTATCCAACCAATTTTTGTTGAAATCACCAAGCAAGATTATTTCATTTCCGCAGGAAATGGAGTTGATAGTGTCAATGATGTGGTTAAAAGACTCTGCAGGTGAAGAAGGTGGCCTATAGATGCTACCAATAGTTAAGCATTTATTTTCCAAAAATAAAAAATGCATTCAAAATGTAGAGGCTCTATAGCAGTGATTCTCCAGTACGCGGACCCCTAGGGGTACGTTAGGGTACTGCAGGGGGTGCATGAGATTTTAAAAAAAAGTTAATAAAAAAAAATACCATGCATGATTACAAAAAAAATCTTAGTACAATAAGTTAAGTAAAATAGAAAACACAATTGTATATAAAATATTCCTAGAACCACCAAGGGGGTCCTCATATAAACATGTCAAATTGGTCACGATCTGTCTGTGTTGCGTTTTGTCTTGGGTTTCATGTTTTATTTTGAAAAGTCTTCACCCCCTGTCTTGCCTGTCGCTTTCTGTCTGTTTTCCCCCCTACCTGATTACCCGATTGTGTTCACCTGGTGCCCCTGTGTTTTCTCCTCCCTCCTCACCTGTGTCTTGTTTGTGTGATTAGTCTTGTGTGTATTGAAGTTCTGTTTTTTCTCTCTGTCATTGTTGGTTCATTGTTTGTCTGTGACTGTGTTCATGGGGAGTGTTCTGTTTGTCCGTGTTAACCTTGAAATAAAGGTATTTTCAGTTTAATCTGCATTTGGGTCCTGCCTGCTTCGCAAACCCCAAACAAAATGTGTGTATTTTATCCATCCATCCATCTTCTTCCGCTTACCCGTGGTCGGGTCGCGGGGGTAGCAGTTCCAGCAGAGAGCCCCAAACTTCCTTTTCCCTGGTGACATCAACCAGCTCTGACTGGGGGATTCCAAGGTGCTCCCAGGCCAGCGAAGAGATATAATCCCTCCACCTGGTCCTAGGTCTACCCCTTGGTCTCTTCCCAGCTGGACGTGCCTGGAACACCTCCCTAGGGAGGCGCCCAAGTGGCATCCTAACTAGGTGCCCGAACCACCTCAACTGGCTCCTTTCGACGCGAAGGAGGAGCGGCTCAACTCCGAGTCCCTCCCGGATGACCGAACTTCTCACCTTATCCCTAAGGGAGACACCAGCCACCCTGCGGAGAAAACCCATCTCGGCCGCTTGTATCCGCGATCTCGTTCTTTCGGTCGTAACCCATCCTTCATGACCATAGGTGAGGGTAGGAACGAAAATGGCCCGGTAGACAGAGAGCTTTGCCTTCTGGCTCAGCTCCCTTTTCGTCACAACGGTGCGGTAAAGCGACGGCAGTACCGCTCCCGCTGCTCCGATTCTCTGGCCCATCTCACGCTCCATTGTTCCCTCACTCGAGAACAAGACCCCGAGATACTTGAACTCCTTCACTAGGGGTAGGTGTATTTTATAGTTTTGCATAATATATCATTTTGTTCATTTCATTTCATTTCAAACCTTTATTTAACCAGATTGGTCCCATTGAGATCATAGATCTCTTTTTCAAGGGAGACCTGCAGCAAATAGGTTCCACATGAAACATAAAACAATAAAGGACATTATACATTATAGTTACATTTACATAGTTATCGACATTTACATGTGCCCATAGTATCAAAGAGCATTTCATTTAGCCTAGCTTTAAAAACATGCAGAGGAATGAGATTGCTCAGTTTCAATTCTTGCTGAAGATTGTTCCAAGCAAGTGGAGCTGCGCACATAAAAGCTGTCTTACCTAAGACAGTCCTTGCTCTTGGCACATCTAACAATACTACATCATGCCATCTCAGACAATAGCTGCTTGCAACTCTCTGTGTTATCAGAGAGCAGATATAATACGGGAGTTTACCCAACAAAGCTTTATAAATAAACGTGTATCAATGACTGAGCCTCCGTACAGTAAGTGATGGCTAACCTGCCTTGGCATACAGGGTACAGTGATGTGTAAGTGCTTTACAATTTGTGACAAATCTCAGTGCTCTCTGATAGGCGGCATCTGACTTGTTCAGGCAATAGGCAGGTGCATTCATATAGATCAGATCACCATAGTCCAGCACAGGTAAAAAGGTCACAGAGCCTTTTCCTGGCCTCAAGTGAGAAACAGGACTTGTTTCTGAAAGAGAAACCTAGTATAACCCTCAGCTTTTTAAGCAGGTTAATGACCTGAAGTTTAAAAGTAAGACAATCATCAAGCCTTTGGTTTGTTAAACAGATATTACTTCAGTTGAAAAACTCCTTGGGAAAATCAGTTTTACATTTTTTTCGTTATGTTATTTTTTTTCAAGCATAAATTGAAAATATCCTTAGTTTGTTGTAATGCATGAAGAAGTTAATAAATCACACACTGAGGGAACATCACTATATTGGAATTATTTGTATAGGCTTTTTCGATCAAAAATGTTCGGGGTCGGTCAGGGGTACTTGGTTGAGAAAATGTTTCAAAGGGGGAACATTACTGAAAAGAGTTTGAGAAACACTTCTCTATATAAGTAGCAATTAGCTCAGTCACAAGGTCAGAGGAGGCATAAATAGACACACCTCCACCCCTGCTGCATCTGTCAGACCTGTAAAGCAAATCATTTGTGATTTGTAGTTCACTATCGGAAATGTTACTACTAAGCCAAGTTTCAGAGAGTGTGATGATTTTAGGTTTATGTAGAACAACCCATATCCGAAGTAAATCAATTTTGGGCAATAGACTCCTGATATTCAAATGAATGATTGTTATACCCTTTAATTCATACGTCTGGAAATAATAGCATTACCATGAGTAAACTTAAACATAAACATAATAACTAATTACACAGAGCTCAGTCTGCATTACTAAGAGGATAAAGAAGCTCAAAGAAATTCATCCGAACGAACACAAACATTATTTAACAATAGCAGCCACTCAGGGCAGTGTTGCAGTAGCAGTGGGCTCTAACGTGCCACAGAAGAAGAAGTGACCAATGTCACTGTAAAATGTAAACAAATCACACAACTGAAAGAGCCAGGCGGGTGCCCACCTGTTATAATAAACACAAAAGAGAGTGTCAACAACATCTCAGCAGTTATGACACGTCACGTAAACAGGTCTCTGTTTTTAGAGAAGATGAGAAAAATAAAAGAGAAGAGAAGAGAGGAAACCGAGGAGAAAGACACATATATGCTTTTGTGATATGGTGTTAAGATAAAGACATACAATAACCATAAGGTATTTCAGCCGCTCAACGCCTCTCCTTGTTCTCATTCATTTCCACTTCCTGTCACCTCCTCTCTCTGTGCTCTATAGTACAGTGTCTGGAATGTATCCACCTTTTCCTCTTTCATCCTTCCTTTCTTCTTTACATCCCACTCCCTCTTACTCTTTCACTCCCTGTCTCCCCCCTCCCACTCACTGTGCCTCTGCTGTGTGTTTTCTCTCATCGGTTACATTGTTAAACTCTATCAGGTGAAGGAAGCCCACATTTCAAGATCACTCATTAATCAAGTTTGTTCTTTTCTCACTCAGTAATTATCTTTATCTCTCGGAGTATTGTAATATCCCTTCCACACCCTGTGTGTGTGTGTGTGTGTGTGTGTGTGTGTGTGTGTGTGTGTGTGTGTGTGTGTGTGTGTGTGTGTGTGTGTGTGTGTGTGTGTGTGTGTGTGTGTGTGTGTGTGTGTGTGTGTGTGTGTGTGTGTGTGTGTGTGTGTGTGTGTGTGTGTGTGTGTGTGTGTTTGTTGTGGGATTGGCTGGATGAGGAGAAAAGCCTCTGATGGCTCCAGTCACTCTCCCCTGAGCCTGCCGGATTAACTGGGACACACATACAAACACACACACACACACACACACATATACACACACACACACAAACACATGCACACACACAAACACACACACACACACACACACACACAAACACAACACAAACAAACAATGAGACAAAGCACACAAACGCATATACGTATATACACACACACACTGTGAATGCATACACCCACCCTCATAACATTGAATCGAACACACACACACACACACACACACACATAAGAGAAAGATTTGTATACTGTATTTCAGAACACAGATTAAATCAGCACACACACTTAAAAACAAACACACAGTTGGTGTATGTTCATCTATACACACACTGAAATCAAAGGAAAGCTGCTGAAATACACAAACACACACACATACATACACACACACACATACATACACACACACACACACACACACACACACACACAGAGATCCAGACTGACAAAAATACACTGTCCAGGCACGGACACAAATAGACTACACACACTGTGTCAACATTGGTCATAGTGAGTTAGATTCCAGGAAGTGTTGCCTTGGCTGTTTTTAGTCCTGGACATTACATATTTAAAGGGACCAATCACACGGTTAAATTGAATCTGAGGCCCCTCCCTTCAGGGGCCACGGGCTCCGATCACAGCCAATTAGAGGCAGATGAGCCTGACAGTAATGGGTGCTATCTGTTGGTCCCCATAGAGAGGGATGGAGAGAGTGTGTGTGTGTGTGTGTGTGTGTGTGTGTGTGTGTGTGTGTGTGTGTGTGTGTGTGTGTGTGTGTGTGTGTGTGTGTGTGTGTGTGTGTGTGTGTGTGTGTGTATAGAGTGTGTGTGTGCGTGCGTGCGTGCGTGCGTGTGTGTGTGTGCGTGCGTGTGTGTGTGTGTGTGTGTGTCCTGTAGAGAGAGTAGAAGGGGGACATGCAAATCTACGTTAACCTAATTATTCTGTTGGTCCCCTGTGTTTTCTCATTAGAACTCACCGCCAGCAGGGACCAGAGATTGACTTAGAGAGAAAAGGTTGGGGGAGAGAGAGAGAGAGCCAGAGAGAGAGAGAGGGGGAGAGAGAGAGAGAGAGAGAGAGAGAGAGAGAGAGAGAGAGAGAGAGTCCATAGAGAGAGAGAGAGAGAGAGAGAGAGATAGATAGAGAGAGAGAGAGAGATTAGCGAGATTATATTCCTACTCTTAGATCGTCTCTGTCATCTCTTAGCTCTACTCGTGCTCTCTCCTTCCGTTTCATCATGAGGATCGAGCTATAAATGAATAGAAAGCAGAGAAGGATATGGAGTGTTACAGAGAGACAGAAGACAGCTTGTTCAAAAGTGTATGAGCCATAAAACCCAGAGTGAGTCATGACTGAGGTTCTCATCAATGTTGGACACACACACACACACACACACTTGTCATATCTAAATTGAATGCAGCTTTATTGTTATGATTGTAAAACATTTACAGTTTTGCCATGATGATTTCACTTTGGTTTTGTAATTGATATTAGAAACAAAGAAAGGCCTATTGGTTGGTAAATCCTCCATGATGCGCTCGCTCTTTGCTCACCACAGGGCACTTTGCGGAGAAAACAGCTGGTTATATCGTTAACTTCCCTGCTTGCCTGCGCCACAACACACACCTGTTATCTGATTGGTTGTGCATTGTAAGGTCAGCGGCAATCGAACTCAAGGTTGTGATACACATATTGTTTTACTTTGAGCGGCGCAGCGCTTCTTGCCAATGTTGAAGCGTTTTGTTACGTCGAGCTGGGAAGCACCTCTATCTCCAGATGAACACAACGGCAACTTCAGTGTAGAGCAGTGGCAAGCCGTGACTTTTATACCTAGGCCCTCTGACCCCGCCCCTTCCCTCGAGTTATTACGTCACAGCGTATACTTCAAAACAACGGCCCGGGGTACAAAACGCATCAATGACAGCGACCCTCTACCACACAGAACAACACCTGTAAATAACCCTATTTGTGTTCTTTGAAATTGAAAAGGATACTGCATTGTGTTTGTTACTTTCGTTGCAGTTGTATGTCTAAAGTGTAATTTGGCATGCTTTTATTTTGAAGGCGAGTTAACACTGTTGACAGGAAGTTGTTGTTGTTATGGAAACAAGAAAAGTTTCAGAGCGGGCGGAACTTGTCATAAAGTCCGCGATAATAACACCCACCCATTTAGAGGGAAGATATGATTGGTCAATTGTACTGTCATTTGACATTACTCTCTCGTTCAGTTACTATAGCGACCCTCTGTGAATTCACAGCTGGACCGCCTGGACGTCCAACAGCTCCTCTCTTCACGAGCTTCTTTCATTTAACCCTTCACATTCCAACAGAAACTGAATAGGCAGATTCGAAGGATTTATTTTTTTGGAAATGTTATTTTAAATACAATTAAATCAAGTTATTGAAAAAAATGTTTTAATGTTTTTAAATATTATTTTTGTAGAATATCTTAGGCCCTCACAGTGGGCCTAGAGGGCCCTGACGGCTCGCCACTGGTGTAGAGTCGTTCAACTGCAAGTCATTGACCGTCGTCAATATTGACATGCTCTATAGTTGTTTTCCCCGTGCTAAATGTTAAATGACAATAGTTTGCTGTCTTGCATCATGCCGACGATGCACGTGTTGCTCCAAAAACGTTGCTACATTTGAACTGTTGTGACTTCTCTTTCCGTCTTCTTTTACTGGAGCTCAGCTCATCAAAGAAGGATGTCTGGTGATAAGATCAAATGCTGTGGACTTAAGACGATGGCCGCCCATGGCATCTTCTGACCAGCCAGCAGGGAGTGGAGGAGAGCCAAGAGGGGAGCTAGGCTACCCCTGCAACTTGTAAGGCTGTTCTCATTCCCAGCATGCACCTGGTTGATGTCAGGTTGATGGAAAAAAAAAGTTGACGGACAATATTATTCTGATTTTTTTCCGTCAGCCATAATACCTGCCCAGAGACTTCACCATTGTTATTGTTTCCTGTGTATAATGGACTAAAAACACGACTGCAGTTCCTTGTGAAACCCTGTGTTGCAAAATGACAATAAACGACACTCGTATTCTTGAAGCCTTCGCATTTGAATCTCAGCAAAGCACTTCACAAGTCAAAGCTTTGGGAATAGGGGAGCAGGAACAGTTTCCTAATATGTGGGAGTAAGCAGACCATCAGAGCAGAATAAGTTGGAGCTAAGTGATGATTGAGACAAGCGGGAACGCAAATCTACTTTCCCCGCCGTTAACACAAGAGCATCATCAATAATACATCTGCAATATGCTGCAGAGACTCGGGGGGACAGAGACTGACACTTCAATCCTATTGTTTTTATTTCTGTGTCTGAATAACAGAGATGGGTAGTTGTTAGGATTATAAACGTTGAAGCTTAACTGTTATATTCATTGGTGAATGTTCAGCAAGTCTATGAAACCTCTCTGCATTCATGCTTAGAAACAAATCAAAGCAGATCTCCTCAGTCAGGGACAGTTGATGTGAGTATAGAACAGGTGCTGCTTTAGCAATGTAGATTGAATAAGATGAAACACGTAACTGTTGCTGCAAAGCCCTCTGTGAGCGCGCAGCTCACTAAATGTAAAATGATGACTTTTTTTCAGAGGGAAAGCTAAAAGGCCCAAGATACATCCTTATTAATACAACAGTGGGAAATAATCAATTACAAGTAAAAGCCCTGCACAAAATGATAATTAAAAGTAAAACTGTCACAGTCTGCTTTCTCACTCACCTATTTTCTGCATTAACATTCCTTAGTCACCTGGTAGTCACACCCTGTCTCTCTCTCACTCTGTTACACCCATCAGCTCCATTAGTATTTAGGCCCACTTCACCTTCACCTCAGTGCCAGATCGTACTTTGCAGCATGCTTGTCTTTCCCGCACTACTCCTCAGATTGCTCTCCCAGTTTCGACCCTGCCTGTTCCTGACCAGCCTGCCTCGCCTGCTCCCTGACCCGTTCTGTACCTGCGACTCCCGTCCTGCTGTCTCCTGGAACCCTCGCCTGTCCCCGACCAGCCCTTTGCCTACTATCTGCCGTGTTGTCTCCTACCAGCCTATTGCCTCCAATAAAGCTGGTTACCGACTATCTCTGGTTTCCCGTGTTTTGCATTTTGGTCCTCAGCTCGTTTGTGACAAAAACTGTGTAAGTACAATTCAAAAGTAATCAATGCTAAAGGAAATGCTCTTGGACTGTTATTTAATATATATAAAGTCTATATCTAATGTCATCAGATTATTGTGTAACGTGAAAGCTAGTGGATTCATTTGCTGATTCATTTCTCTGATAGCCGCCTGATTGTTTGGAATAGTAATGAATGCTATCAGCATACAGAGAGCCTGAAGTGACACCTCTCCAATTCCTGTTATATCAAAAGATAAATGATTACATAAGTGCGAGGACCAACACCTCACACTGTGGGAGCTGGATCCATGAGAGGTGGAATGAAAGCGTGACTTTGTTTTCTGTCAGGTGATACATGTACTATTTGTTTCAGCTGTACCACGCGTGTGTATGATGTGTTTGTAGAAAGTGTGCTATGTTGAAAATAATATTAAAGGTGGAAAAAATTAAATAGTGTTTAAACAATGAAAATGACTTTCTTGCAAGTGTATTGTAAGACTCTGGTGGTCATATTGCCTCAGGATCAATAATCACACAGCTTTTATCCTCTGTGGTTGTTCAATAGGACTTTCTTTACTTTTGACTGCAGACATGTCAATCAATAGCTCCACTGCCGTCTGCATCACGATCTGCATCATGATGGCTCACTGGCATCCTGACTGGGACAGCTGACTGAGACAGAGGCAGGGCAGGTACCTCTGTGGTTCTGCTAACGACAGACAGAGCTGTGACAGACCTGCACCTGTGTGTGTGTATGTGTGTGTGTGTGTGTGTGTGTGTGTGTGTGTGTGTGTGTGTGTGTGTGTGTGTGTGTGTGGTGTGTGTGTGTGTGTGTGTGTGTGTGTGTGTGTGTGTGTGTGTTCTCACCTGCACTGGCATGGAGTTCCAGGAGATCCATTGGAGTCTAATCTCCCTGCCAGTATCATACAAACAGGAGATTGACAATAAAGTTGACTTTGAATGAATTTAAGTCCTGGTGTTCTGTTTTATGTGCCGGAGATTTGTCTTACTTTAGTTTTTGACCTGCTTTGTCTGTTTTTCTGGAATTAAAAGGTATTTGTGTAGTTCAAAACCTTTGTCCTGCATTTGGGTCAACCTCTCTCTGCTCTCAACAGTGACAGTGGCTCCTTCAAACCATTACATAGGCCATCTACATTGGTGTTGTCTCCCCAACACTGAAGCCATCACAAACCTTATTGTGTCAGACAGCATGTACCATATTGTTCAATTCTGACTTTGAAGAAAATGGACTTTGACAAGAATCACTGGAAAGAGAACCAACGTGTTTAGTGAAAGTAGTATAAGAATAAGAATGAGGTTAATCCTGAGTGGAAAACATAGAATGGAGTGTCCCTCTCATGTCAGTGGGGAATGACGAATAGAAAACTAATCAGAGTGAGGGGGGGGGGGGGGCTGTGAGGCTTGTGTCGTCCTGCTGCCACCTCTGATGCTGCCATGGTCTGTGGTTGGGAGGTTCACACCACTGTGTCACTGTCCACTCACTCACTGAAACACACACACACACACACACACTCACACACACACACACACACACACACACACACTCACACACTCACAAATACATACTCTCAGAGAAATGATGACTTCCTTATTATAGGCTCACACTAGACAAAGGACTTTCTGTAATCCCATCCTTGAGAGCTGAGATAGCGGGCTGCATGCTAACCATGAAACATGCTTTGTGCGCACTGATAGCTGTTTGGTGACACTCAACACTTTAGCAGAGCTACATATCTCTACAAGCACTGGCCAGTTTGCTAAGAAAATAGGTTATGATATTCACGGTCCCGAATAAGTGAAAGATTGTGTTGTCTTACTTGTGAGTGCTTCTACTCTCATAGAAATCCCCTTATTTGAGTGTTTTTCCCTAAAGGAAAAGGCTTCCTTCTCAGTAGCCACTTTCACACCAAGTACTTTGCCGTACTTAGTTCCCAGCACTTGGTTCCCAGCACTTAGTACCCAGCACTTAGTAACCCCATGGAACTAAGAGAGGATTGCGTTCACACCGGAATAAGTTCCCTGAGGGAAGATTACGCAAATGAAGCCGCTGACGTCACTTCTTCTTCTTCTGCTTTGGGTTTACTGGCAGGCCGCAAACAACTTCCGGAAGTCCCCGGAGTTGGGGACTGGCTTCAGTAAAAGCTTCTGGGAACGCCGACACCTCTCCACCGCTCCCATGTGTTCTTTTGTGTTGCCATAAGTTATTCTCTCTCCGTTGGTGCGCGGGGCTAATGCTAATGCTAATGCTAAACCCAGCAAATACAATGGCGGCTTCAAAAAACTTTTCAGAGTTTTACGGGGCGTGGTTTGCAATTCGCCCCGCCAATCAGAAATTGGTACTTTGTTCTCCCCAGGATAGTCCCACCTCTCTAGCAGGCACTAAGCATGGGGGTAAACGTTCTCTGAACTAAGTTCTCTTTTTGGTGTGAACGCAAAATTCCAGGCCCTAACGGAACTAAACGGGAAAAGTCCGGGTAAAAGTACTCCAGTGTGAAAGCGCCTAATGGTGGAGTACTTTTGGATGTGTTTTTGCAGACGAACAGCTCCTGCTCCATCTCCACCGGCATCCACCTCAAGTTTAAAGGATTACAACAAATCTGAAGCAGTGTGAACAAGAGTACAAGACAGAATACCTTTAGAAACACTGCAAGCGCTCATTGGACCGAACAAAAGGCTTAGAAGAACCGGTCAAAGAAGTAAGGTGGGCTGCCACAGTGGAGAAGTTTCTTCAGAACCAATGATATAAGACTTTGATTTCAGGCAAGCAGCACAGTTCATAGTTGGTGGTTGATACTGAAAAAGCGTGAGTGGTTCTGATCTCTGCATCATCAGAAAACAGCTGACCTGACCAACCTGCTGCATACTCACATGTAGCAAGGTTAAGCTTTAGCGATGTGGCGAACAGGCGTTTGAAGAAATTCCCTCAATGTAGTCATGTAGCAGCACAATTTGATGAAGATATTTTGAATAAAAATAAAAATTGGAATGATCTGTTAGTATTTAGGTGGCCCGGAGAATGAGTCACACTATCTCTGGTCATCCCCCTCCTTTTTAAGTGTTACAATTACCCCATAACGGCCAGATTTCTGTGAAATGTACCCAGAGGATGAATCCTTTCCATTTCGACACTATAGGAGCTTTCCTCCAGCACCAGTTAATGGTTATTGCTGATTCTATGCATGCGACCTACGACCTCTGACTATGACTAAAAGATTGTCGCTCACTGACACACTTATTCTCACGTTCTCAAACACAGAGTGATACACACACACACACACACACTCTGAGGGTGACAGTGGTAGGTGTCACTGGGCAGATAATGGTAGGGTGACAGGTCAGGAGCCGGAGGGGGGTTCGAGAGTTAAGAGATTTAGGGGGGGGGACAGCACTTTGGCTGATTGGTTATAATCCCATGAGACGGGGGAGGCACTGAGACATGACATCATACTGTCCTGAGAGAGGGGGAGAAAGAGAGTGGGAGAGAAAGAGAAGGGTGAAGGTCAGAGGTTCATAAAAATGGTGGCAACAAAGCCATCTGCATGAGGTCAACATCTCATCATCAAGGAGCTTCCTGGGGACACCTCCAGGTCCCATGAGGCTCAGTGTATCCTAAAGATAAGTTCTCCTGGGTAGAGAAACACATTACTTAAGGTAATCAACAGTTTCATGTCATGGTCAGAGGATTCTCAATATAGTCGATATATTTCATGGTTCTTTACGAGGGTTGATCACTATCTCAAAGTGCCTTGGGTCATATTGACCGTTCTTTTTTTTAACTAAAGAAATTATTCACAGATATTCTTTTAAATCTGAAACTCCATGGCTTTGTAGTACACTTGCTAAAATGCCCGTACACATTCACTGTATCTTTTGAATATCAACATTATAAACATAAAAAAAATGAAATTAAAATGTTCCTATTTAAGATTAAACATGCAACCCAAGTCTTTTGAATACTGGATTTATTTATATAAACAACCAGAGATTGGCATGTGTTATCATCACGTGATTAAGAAGAGTATCTGCAAACATTGATGATATATGTTGTCTTTTAGGGTCACAATTGAGATTTAAACAATATTTGTAACGTATTGTGTATTTATTCTTTATTTCTGTTGCTTTTTATCCACAAATACGTCATGGGTCAATTTGACCCAAAATGTGGTTTAGTAGAGATATTATTATCTGGAGACCCTAAATTCAGATGGCTCTCACTGTCAGGAGTCTGAACTCTCTCCCCTCCCTCCCCTCCTCTCTCTCCCCTGCCCCCACTGGACTATAACTCCCCACACACTCAGACACTCAAATCCAGCACAAGACTTTGTTTTTACGCTGCTATGGACAATCTTGCACCAAAGATATTGATATTGAAGTGACTGTTATTTTGTATATATTGTTGTGTGTTTTTTTTATCTTAATGTGTGCATATGTGTAAATGTGTCTGTTGATTGTGTATATAGGATATACATATTTTATACATATCTGTATATTGTATAGTTTTATATTCGGGATTGTTCGGGATGTCATTTCGATCGCTCTGTCTGTAAACACAAACTGAGTAAGATTGACATTAAAGGTCCCATGTCATGCTTGTCTGGTTCTGACCCGTCCCCTTGTGTTATGTAGCTCTTTCAGCATGCACGGTCTGCAGAGCCACAAACCCTCAAAGTACACCCTGTAGCGAGTAAAACTCCAACAAGGTGTTTAGGACAGAGAGTGAATACACATACTATACAGAGATG
The DNA here is from genome assembly GCA_902827135.1 of Harpagifer antarcticus. Classification (NCBI taxonomy): domain Eukaryota; kingdom Metazoa; phylum Chordata; class Actinopteri; order Perciformes; family Harpagiferidae; genus Harpagifer; species Harpagifer antarcticus. Next base: position 559,800 of record CADEHL010001161.1, on the reverse strand, counting down.
CTGTATGAGAAACCAATGTGAGTTTGGAACATTGAACAATGTAAATCTATTCTAGTAGACCTCAACAATGGAATTATGATCAGTAGAAATGACCATGACATGGGACCTTTAAAGTTGACTTTGATTGAGAAGTGGAGCTACCCCGTAGCACTAGCAGTATATCTGTGGAGCCGCTCCTGAATATTACTCACCAAAGTGTAGGCTTGCGTTTAGATATAATGCTTTTATTATTATTTAACATCTGTTGCTGACTGTCACTAAACCTACCTGTTACTATCAGTTTGACTTCTGAACTCCAGCGGGATTGCAATGTACATTTTAAAATAAAGAGGAATCTTTTGAAGCCTCTAGGTAAGTGTGGTTGACCATTACTACAGGTGTAGAATATTTTTTTGCAAATGGATACTCCTCATGTGAAGCACCATAACTGTTGTAGTAACATTACAGGCTTGTGGGGGGGCATGTTGAGTTGTACCACACTAAAGCCCCATTCAGAAAACATTACATTGACATTAATGAAAATGTCCCGTCTCCTCAGTAGTGGACATTTTAACAAAAGAGTAAGTTAAAAGATGGGTGCAGGACAGATAAAGAGGACATGTTCTGCTCATTTCCAGGTTCATATCAGTATGTGGTGTCTCCATGTTTTAATGTTCAAAAAGCTCTTTTCACCCTCTGTCTGAAACCAGAGCCCAGTCTGCTCTGATTGGTTAGCTGGCTGGCTCTGTTGTGATTGGTCAACCAGCTTAGAAATGTCCCACCCCTTAGCCTATCACGTACAATGTGTTGGTGAGCTAGCCAATAGAAGCACAAGTGTTACATAGTGATGTCACTATGTTACAGAAAGTAAACAAAGGAGTCCAATAGAGGCGTTTCGGTGTGAGAGAAACTCCCTCTGGAGGGAACACGGGGATTTCAGCCTTTGCAGGCCATTTACATGCATTCAAACCTATAGGACACACTACAGGATAGGGAAGCCCCCCAAAAGCATAAGGGGGCCTTTAATGTACAAAGCCCCCTTAGTGATGGCATACTGATGGCATTGCATTAGATATTGAGGTCATCAAAAGTAAGCATTGATACATAACTTTCACATCTTGATCAGATTAGGTTACTGATCTTTACAGTTAACTAGTCATTGTAACAGAATACCTTTTTTGTGAACGTCCCTGGTCACATATACCTGTAATCAGTGATGTCTCACCATTCACTAAAGGAAGCACGTTTCACATGAATGGAAATGAAAAGCAAATGAATATAGTTATAAGATGTTAGACAAAGAGTGGAGCTATACGATTCTGTCCCTCCTCTTCATTTTAATTCCCACTTTATCCCTTGTGTCTGGCTCTAGGAATCCAGTTGGGGAAGTGTCTGCTCTCATGAACTATTTAAACAGCAATATAAGACCAATAAGGAAAGGAAATATGTGAAAAACCATACATCCGTAGCTCTAATGCTAACTCCAGTAATGTAATTGCTTCTGTAATTCTCTGCTGTCCAAAAACTGCTTTCCTCATATTTAAATTGCTGGAGGAGCATGTCTACTTTTTTATGACCTTCATTATGCTGTAAATCTAACTATGTTGCTGTGGAACATCTGAACATGAAGCACATCACCTCTAACATACAGTGTGAATCGTAAAAAAGGAAGTGTTTCCCTTCGTTTTACTACGGCATGTGGAGAGTGAAAACATCTCAGTGATTTATTGGAGAGTAAAAGATGGCTGGTCTCTCTCCTCAGAGAGATCTGGTCCATATGAATGCACCTGCCCATTACCTGATCAAGTTAGATGCCGCCTATCACAGTGCGCCGAGGTGTGTTACTAACTGTAAAGCACTTACTCATCACTGTACCCTGTATGCCTTCACTAACTGTACGGAGGCTCAGTCACTGGTACACGTTTATCTAAAGCCATGTTGGCTAAACTACCAGCTTATATCTGCTCTCTGATCTCACAGAGTGGCAAGTAGCTGAGATCCCAGGATGTGTTTTATTACATGTGCCGAGTGCTAGGACTGTGTTAGGTACTAAAGCTTTTATGTGTGCTGCTCCTCTAGCTCGGAACGCTATGCAAAACAAATTGAAACTGAGCATTTTGGTTCCCTTGCGTCATTTTAAAGCTCGGATAGATGAAATGTTATTAGATATCTGTCATTGTGAATAGGTTGCTAATGTACACCCCTGTAATTATGTTGTATTGATGTCCTCTTATGTGTAACCAATGAGCTGCAGGTCTCCCTGAAAAAGAGATGGTTGATCTCAATGGGATTTTCACCTGCTTAAATAAAGGCTACAAACAAACAATTATTAGCATGTTGACATTAGCAAGTTGGACTGAAGATGGCACTTTAAGAAAGTCACTGATTACAATGTATCCTGTGTTTGAACTAATCAACGATGGATATTGATTATCGGTACCAAATCTGGTGTCCATCCATCCAGTGGCTTTGGAGATGTTGCATGCATTGCAGAAGCAGAGCTGAACAAGAAGGGCAAGGCCAAAGGGTCAGTGCACAGATATATCACTTATACTGTAGTGCGGGTCCAATTACAAAAACACTGGATCCTACAATTCCCAACTCAAAGCATGTATGGGTCGATTAGAAACATGTTCAAACTTCCCCCCTTGTAGCAGAACTGTTGTTTACAATGTCACCCCACACAGAGGTAGCTGCACAACATTTTAAAGACTTCCCTTTAGGCGAACTTTGACTAATCTAAAAAAAGCTCCATGTTTCTGTTGATAATCAAATGGTTCCTCTCGAGTCAGTGTTTGTGCAAGCTTACCTGTCTTTCCAACACAAGCAGTTGCTGTAACTTCACCTACGTACCAGTGCAGACTGCTCAGTGGATTTCATTAAGATGTTACATTTATTGTTATTAACCTGAACATGCTCAATAATCATTGATTTTTCATTTTTGTACTGGATTTACTCTGATGGCTTTCAATGGCTTTAACAACTCGACACTGTGAGGCAGGCAGGTGTTTTTATCATGAAAAATGCAATAGACATATTTTAAAGGTGACATATTTGTACAGTACTGTTGGATCAATTAGAGAAGCACATGTTGAGACCGCGGTGTAACAGCTGATTATATGAAAGAGATGGTAATGAGAAGTAATGCTGTGTCCTAGTTTCTCTGTGTGTGACTATGACCACCAGGACTTATCAAACTTAGACTGTGAGTGACACAGTTTGAACTCTGTCTTTTGAACAGAGTGGTTCCTAAAACACAATCAATTCTCACTGAAATCTTCAGTGATTTCCCTCTGAGGTCGGAAGGGAATGGGTTTCCTGCTTTGAGCTGCTTGTCAACAAAGCTTGGAGGAAGAAAAGGGAAGTGAGAGAGGAGGGAAATGAAGGATTGGAATGTACATGATTTGAAATACTGATTCAACACCAAGTGATTCGTTATACTCAGCAGAGATACAGTTACTGTACTGTATGATGTTTTCACATGTGTTTCTTTTTTATTGAATATCTCAGTATTGAAAATGGTCACTCTGAGTTTATCAAATGTTGTTTCATCCATATCCTTTGGAGTCTTGGACCGAGTAGGTGATTCCTACCATAGTGGCGTCCATCTCAAGTACACTGTGCCTGTCATGCTGGTTGTGACTGCCAGAGGAAGTAATACCAGCTCTGACATCAGATCATGAAACAGGAGTGAACAGTAACAGCGTCACATTCTCTGACTCATCGCGAGAAAGACCCACAGTCATCCGAAGCCCCATGTCTGTGTTTCAGACTCGGGAAATTCTCTGTTGAATAAATTCACAGTTGTTATCTAATGAGAAACTTCAATTTACACATTAACAGAAATCCTTCATGAATCAATCTGTGTTTCCTGTTGCTGTGAGCTTGCGTTCAGCTCAGCCTGAGATCTCACCTGTGGCGTTCGGGTGCTGTGGGACTGCAGGATTTCTGAAACATGGTGTGTCCACAACCTGTCCTCTGACTTCCCCCTCTTCACTGGGTTGTCAGTTTTGGCGGGAAAGGGAGTATGACAAAGTTCTGCAATTGTTCAAATCACGTTGGGGGTTTTTCTAAAGCTCTGTTCAGACTGGATGAACTCATCTAGTGCACAATGGCTTTATATCCTATCACCCCAGTAATAATGACAGCTGCAGTTACTTTTAGGAAGAGAAAGGCCAGTTTAGGAACGTATGTTAACATGTGGCCATCAGCAGAGAGCTGACAGGAGCTGCTGCGACTCGATGTTTCAGTCATTATTCATTTACACTGGGGAAATAGTCTGCATTAAAAGTGAATGATATGTCATTAGACGATGTTTGCCGTGCACTTATGTAAGTAAAGACAGCTGTCACTGGATTACTCTCATAGTGAAGAGAAAGATGTTATGATCCTCAGGCCAGATGCTTTCCTGTAGTGTTCTGTAGGTTTCTGTGCATGTACATGGTCTGCAAAGCTGCTTTCTGGATGCCCCCCACAAGCCTTCAATGTTACAACAGTTATGGGTGCTCTACAGGAGGAGTTAACATTTTAACCATCAATGTCTAGAAATCATCGAATAAGTACGTTATACTGTGTGTTGGTGTGTGTGTGTGTGTGTGTGTGTTGTGTGTGTGTGTGGTGTGTGTGTGTGTGTGTGTGTGTTGTGTGTGTGTGTGTGTGTGTGTGTGTGTGTGTTGTGTGTGTGTTGTGTGTGTGTGTGTGTGTGTGTGTGTGTGTGTGTGTGTGTGTGTGTGTGTGTGTGTGTGCATCTGCCCTCCCTGATTCTCCAAGTACGTTTGGCCATCAGAAACATCGCTCTGTCTCAATGTCTCTCTCCCTGTGTGCATGTTGTATGATGTCCTCTCTCCCTCCTTCATGTCTCTGTGTCTTCTGTCTTTGTCTGTGTTTAAACTCCGACACTCTCTTTCTGTTCCTCCCTCTCCCTTGCTCTGTACTTCAGCGCTCCTTAATGACTCTCTTAAAGCTTTTATATTAGCAGAGAGCTTTAGTATCATCTCCTCTTATTACCAACGCGGGCCTGCCCCCTTGTGGCAAAAGAGACAATATCTCAAGATTATCAAATTAGATCATTTTATGTGAAATAATACCCAAAATGTTCACTGGTTTCTGTGAGTTTAGGGGAAGATAAATAAATAAAAGCCTTAAAGCCTCATATCATGAGGAGACACTGGGAAGTGGTCTTTGGAAAGTGACACAAACCGCACTGAGAGGAGCAGAGTGGTTACACAGTTCAGTGGTCCACATCCACATGCTGCTAAGTTACTAAGTACAATTAAGTACATGTATTTAAGTACAAAACTGAGTACAATTACTCAACTGCAGTAATTGAAATACATTTCTTTGTTCTCAGATCAAGGATTTGTGTTATCTCCAAACATTATTACAAGTCTTTCCCTAAATCTACTTCCAGTCATAATGAATGGATACGGCTGAGAAACACTGACTGTAACAGTTCATATGCAACACAGTCTTTGTGTTGGGAGAAAATATGTATGTTAGAGCTGTTTTTTTAACAATTCAAACATAGCGGTAACATAGTAATTATTCAGTGCAACGCAAAGGACAGTCTGATGAAACTATAGAAGCTCTCCTGTGAAATGTGATCCCAGCAGAATGGCTCAATGCCCCCCCCCCCCCCCCCCCCCCCCCCCCCCCCCCTACATGTAATGTAATGCTGCATGTTACAGGTGAGGCACACAAGCTTCCCTATTTTATAAATCCAATAGCTCATCTGAATCCCATGCAAATGTTAAAGTGTGAATCTACTTGCAGAGGTGCACAAAGTAGTCCAGAAATATTCGGATAAAAAAATGTTGACATCAACTCATAATTAAAATAACCAAAAGTAAGAGAACTCTTTAGCAGAAGGATATGCGTTGTAGACAGCTGTTTTATTTCCTATTGTGTTATCTCATAAAGATTATTTTACATCTGCAGGAAACAGCAGACATGTATGTTGTATTGGATGGAAATTTCTTTAACTACCCTTTGAAGAGTGTGAACATTTGTATAGTAAAATGGTGTCGATCACAATCACTGTATTTCTACATCATTTAAATATATCAAGCAAACGTCATGCTTTTATTTTTGAAGGCAACAGTGTCGTACTCAGGAAGGATGCTCCTGACTTTGCACACTTTATATTATTCCCCTTCTCCAAGGTAACCAACCTGTACACAGACAGAGAGAGAGAGAGAGACACACACACACACACACACACACACACACACACACACACACACATAGAGACCTTACTGTAGCTGCTATACGTCAAGCGCAGGTATGTTTAAATCTTTCTCTGTGCGCATGTGTGTATAACGTGTCTAACATTATCCCTACTGTAAAGTTTACAGTTTTAAAACATGTTTTATCTGTGTGTGTGTGTGTGTGTGTGTGTGTGTGTGTGTGTGTGTGTGTGTGTGTGTGTGTGTGTGTGTGTGTGTGTGTGTGTGTGTGTTTCCAGTGTTTAAAGATGCCATCAGGATATGTGAAGAGTGACATGGAGCGTCTGGGTGTCTTCAAAGAGATGAGCTACATCTCTGTAGGAGACAAGTACACCGCGCCCCACAACCGTGAGTATCGGTCTGATTCCTTTAGTATGTGGCTATGTGATAGTGGGATGATGTGCAACAAGCTGGACCGCCTCGTTGCACATTGATATTGCACCACAGTTGAGTTGTCTTCTCATGTTCTCTCTCTGCGTTGTTTTTATTTGAATAATGCGTTCCTAGACAAAGATTTGCTTTAATCAGTGAGATAAATGACTTGTTTGTTTCTCACGTGCCATCAAATGCAAAAGCCTTATGAACCCACATGGAGGTTTGGTGACCCCTAGTGGAGGTCGGGACCCATAGGTTGTGAACCAGTGGTAGGTCTTAACACTGTGAATAATGTTTAAATGATGATGTGTCTGAAAGCCTCAGGGCTCTGACAGGTATACACCTTGTGATCGTGAATTCAATCAAATCCTCCATCATATTATGTCACATTAACTTGGCTTTGTATAGCAGCTGTGGCATTTTCAAACACTTTCGATTGTTAGGAAGTGAAACATCAAAATGGTTTAACAGCTTATCATTTATTTCAAATAGATTTCACTCTTTGACTGATATGATTTATAAATATTCATGACCATTCTCGGTCAAACATTTGTACAAAATGAGTCACTATTTCATTTTTAAAATTGCCAACATACAAACTTTATTTACTCTATGAAACAGAATATTTAATTTGAGCTGTTTTAAAAGGAGATAAAACAGCATATAATAAGGATAAAATATCAGGATATCTAAAAAATAATCCAGATTGTTTTTTAAATTGCTAAAAATGTAAAATTATCCACATAATTTGTTCAATTACTAGATATTTAAAAAGTGAAAATTGAATTGGGAGATGCCAACGTAGAACACGTCAGAGAAAATTAAGTCCCGCCCCCCTGGAGAAACCATTGGCGGATAACGAGAAGCCCAGAGCTGAGTCACCGGTCTCAGTGTTGTCCTTACTACTAGGAGGAGCAGAGTTGGTCGAAGAACTCATTGACCAGGAGCTGAGAAAAATCACCGATCCTGTCCTGGAGGATTTGCCTGACCAGGTTTATGCTCTGGTGCTCTCTGGAGATCGCCAACACCGCGATGGGCATCACAGCCAGAAGACCCAGCGGAGGAGAATCAGGAGAGGACTCATATTGGAAAGTCCACCAGTCAACAAAAACAGAAGACCAAATGCAAGCGGGGCGTAAAGCTGAGGGTGAAGAACTGCTTTGCAAAGCGTTTTGCCAAAGCTTGGATTCATCGCATGGTGGTAAAGCTTAAAAAGAATTTCCACCCAGACCCCAAAGCGGACACATTGCTAGTGGTATGTCGCACAGTGACTTCCCAGAGCCTGTCAGGCACTCGTCTGTCAGGACGTTGCTCGTTCCTCAGGTGCATGTCAACATGTACGCGGAGATCTGCAATCAGTGGCGTTTCGTGTTGCTGATGAGCTGGTTTGTGAACACTCAGGTCGCCACCCAGAGTCAAAGGGTCCAACAGGCCATAATGGGGCCTGAGGCTCCGTTTCAGTCAGAGGCCTTGGTGGAGAGGGACGAGGCTTTGGAGCGAGCCGCGCTTTGTGTGGAGAGAACTGCCAATCCTTCGGAGGAGGACGCAAACAGGCAGCGAGACTTGAATAGAGTCTGCGTTCAGATTTATGTGGAGACCACGGGGGACACAATTAAGAGCCTCTTTGATAGAGTTTGGGCTGAGGTGCAGCAACTGGACTTTTACACCACCCCAACAACCTTCGCTGACCTTGACAAGATTGTTTACCAGCGATTGTGCAAGAATGCGGGCTCTCCAGATATGGTCCTGGCCCTTTTATTTGAAAGGAACCACGACTTGAATCTTGTATACTCTGGTCCGTCGATCCCACCTCAGAAACATAGAACCATCTGCAGATTCTTTAGGTCTGTTGGAAAAGCCATCTCCAACATCTGGAGGAGCGTTCAGTCAGTAAACTGTGCCGCAGGGTTCCTCCAGGTTTTCCCGCATTTTAGCATTTAACTGCAAATGAAAAACCTGTAGCGTGCAATATTTAGAGCATTTTAAGGGTTGATCTCCACGGGTCTTTGTCCTTCTAAACACATTTTTTACCAAAAACATAAAGCCAACACAGGTGATATGATTAGGCCAATGGCCAGCACCCATTCGATTTTTGACCTACCCATAGGCTAAATTACTTTCTGACATTTGAGTGAATTCCTGTTAGCTAGAGTGCCAAATTATTTGCTGACAGCAAAGTGAACAATTTATCGTTTTTTTTGTCCTTAAACGTCCACGTGTGGACACTCAATCAAAACCACCTGAAAGCGAGAGGGATTCTGCACATAATAGGCCTCGTGAGTACAAGTAGCTTACTTCTGGGTCTCTGTGTTTCATTCAAGCTCTGCTCTGTGTGTGTGTGGCACGAGCCATTTTGTGTGCGTGCACGAGCCAGCGAGAGAGAGCGCTCGCGCACCGGTGGGTATCTACCGGAGATCGTTGTGGTTAGCATGTGGTGCTAGCTAGCCAATCTAACGGATATAAGGAGCTTTTTCAACAACAAGGTGGAGGGAGAACTCTGACTGTCAGACGGAGAGTCTCAGATAACCTCAGCTCAGGCGAAGTAAAGGACTCTCAGTATTAACTTTAGTCTAGATATCTCAGTGGGTCTCAAACGGTTTGTTTTAAAAGGGTGTGTGATTTGTAAAATATCTATAAAGAAATAGAAAATCTGTTTACAGTTGTGTTTCATATGGGTGTTGAGAGATGAATCCATAGATCTCTTCATGTTGCTCTCAAAGTGCACCAGATTGATGCTTTTAACTTCAATATTTAAAAAAAATCTTCCCGGGGGAGCATGCCCCCGGAGCCCCCTAAAGGAGGTGAGGTCCCTCCTAGAGGAGGTGAGGTCCACTCCCCACTTGTAAAAATAGCACTTTACCCCTGCTTACACCTATATGCCGTGAGCTGATTATCGAGCTTTCATTGTAACAGTCGCGGGTGCACTGTGTGTGTGTGTGGGGAGTGTTGCAGTAGAAAATTCAACTGTAGCGCCGGTGCATTCATGGGAAATCCTTAATGTTTGAGCACCCTCTATGAAACGTCAAGCTACCTCACAGCACCCCCGAGAGAAAATCTCTGATTAACAGTATGCACATTCATTCAATACAAACATCTTGCCATGTTTGTATTATTATATGTATTATGGAAGCCATCACCCTGAAGGCTCCCACAGGATTGTAGTTGACATCCTCGTGGATTCATCTTCTTATTACAGACACATGCATTTCCTAACATTCGGTCTATATGCTGTAAAATGTATTATCTCTTCGATTTACACACGGCATCTATTGCACGTCTGTCCGTCCTGGGAGAGGGATCCCTGCTCTGTTGCTCTCCCTGAGGTTTCTCCCATCTTAAACTGTGGGTTTTCTCTGGAAGTTTTTCCTTGTACGATGTGAGGGTCTAAGGACAGAGTGTCTAAGGACAGAGGGTCTAAGGACAGAGGGTCTAAGGACAGAGGGTGTCGTTTTTCTCATACTGATATTCTGAACAATCTGTGCTGTTGTATTTGCTGTAAAGTGTCTCTACTGTAGGCTATTTTTATTATATGTACAGCACTTTGGCTCGACCAAACATCGTTTATAAATGTGCTATATAAATAAAACTTGATTTGATCTTATAACTGATTCAATCAATTTAAATCAATAAATAATATGAATCTGCTCATCTCGATATATCTTTATTCTAAAGGTTATGTTACTATATAATTTATAGCCTGATTTGAATCATATTTTTTCATTCATCTTTTTCATATTTAAAAGCGTTGGTACGCAGTGGAACAGATATTTGTTTCTTACTGAAAGCGATGCGCTCATCTTTAAGTCAATACAATCAGTTTAAAATTGATATTGTTATCAAATCGTTGTTTATTTAGCTTTCCTGCTGTCGTCGGGTCAACTTGACCTGATCTCGGAAGTGTTGATGTGATAAAAAGGGGTGATTAGTTCTCATTGCCACACAAATGACATGGATGCTTCCCTGTTATGTTATTCGCAAAATAATGAGAACTACAGTACTTTAATTGAATTATGGGTATTATATTCTAATGTGTAGCATCTGTGGTCTTGCCGGGTCAGTTTGAGAAGACTGAGAGAATAGTCAGGGGTTTTGGGTGACACATCTATGGAATCAGAATTCCAATAGCTAACCGTTAAATGACGAACAAAAGGCTTTGTGTTGAACCTGATGAAGCAGGAGGGTTTCTGAAGATGTTACAAATAAGGTACACACAGCATACAATGCCATAATAACTTTGTATTATTAGTGTAATCTACACACACACACACACACACACACACACACACCTCTACACACATCGAACTGCCCGATTATTACGCCTTATTATTAGTTTTATGAAGGAGATGTCCGGTCACTAGTGGCCTGTACGACGAAGCCAGTTCAAAAGACCCTGGATATCTTTGAGTTATCTTAACTAACCCTAACAAACGAGATCTCGCTAAGCGGTCCTACGACGCTGGTTATCAACTTGGTAACTCAACCCAGTAGAGAGATGGGTGAGTCCTGATTGATCCGGATCATTAACCCGGATCCTATAATGACCTGGGAGTGACGAGTCTCCCCTCTCCATTAACCTAAGTCCTTTGAGTCCTACACTTGGTGACGTACAAATTAAAGCTATAAATTGCGTCACTCGCTACTCTCTTTATAACGTGTAAAATCACATAACAACGTACCCCAGTCCATCTGCATACACTGTACAAAAAATAAAGTAGCGGCTGTCAAACAAAAACCATTAAATTAAAGTAAAATACTTTAACTGAAAAAGCAATTAATTTACAGGAATTGTCCTCAAAGATTTTACAGGAAAACACTGTAATGTTACAGATGCTTCCTCTCTTTTCAAAATCCATTGTCTTAAAATGTTACATTCAAAATGTTCTGTAGGGAACAATTACTCTGAAAACTTCAAATATAAAAATATTTGTAGAATTATACAACCATTAATGAATACAGTATTTCACGATACCAACATTTTGGTTTCGATACCGATACCAAGTCAAGAATTGCGATTCCGATTCTTTTTCGATACTTTTCCTTAAAAAAGGGAAAACGTCTTAAATGTAATTATTGTGCTTTATATTTCACACCAGAACCATAACCACATTGGTAAGTTAGCTAAAAAGATAGCCATATTAGACAGTTATCATTGCCATTAATTGCCTCGGCAAACTACGAAAACGTTTGTTTGTCACAAAATAAATTACACTTGTTTGACTTAGATTTGAGGGCATGAGCTTGAGCATGATGTAATTATGTTATCGATCACATTCGCTAACCTGTCTGTCTTTAAATTCTTTAAACAGCTCTGGATGCCGGTCGGCGAGGTGCTTAGCCAAGTCTGATGTGTTGGCTCCCTTGGTTTGCAGGGATCTAAAACATGTCTGACAGACAGGCCTCGTAGTGTCCGTAGGCTTGCCCTCACTGTCAGAGATAGAGCTCAAATACTTCCAAATTTCGCTTCTGGCGTCTTTTCTGTCAACAAGCCGAGGCGCAGCGGCAGTTGCACTCCCACTTGCAGCCATGCTTCTCGTTTTCTCACATGCTCTGGCAGCTAGCGCGTGCACGAGAGAGGGGAGGGACTTAGAGCGTGCTTGAGAGGAGAGGGACTGCAGGCACGGCTGTAGTGCAGGGAGAGGAAGCAGAGCGCTGAACACACACGGCTCTTATTAAAACGGCGCTTTCTCACCGGAGTACTTTTCCCCGTCATTCTTAAAGTACCGATACTAATGAAACGGAGGAATCGTAACGTTTTTAATGACAGGGTATCGCGGTACCTTTCAAGTATCGGTACACCGTGCAACACTTGTCACTAGTTCATCAAAAAGCTTACAAGTTGGGACTTTGGTGCTACTAGTGCTGCTCCTGGCGTCACTAGTAAGGCTTATGTGCTAACTAGTCGAACAAAAGTGCCACTAGTTGCTGAAAAAGAGTGACTAGTGTAATGTTTTATTTAACTAGTAAAGCAGAGTGCCAAACTAGTTTGACCATATATCTAACAAGTTAAATCAAAGAGCCAACTAGTGCAGGCAGCCGCCGTCTGATATCAAGGATATGGAATAAATACTCAAATGGCTTGCCATAGCCGTCGTCACCCAGCCTCCTTCTCAGGGGTCCCTGTCATCACATGACGTCTCAGCAGTGTTGGATGCACACGACACTGGAGGTGTCGGCCAAGTGAGAGGAACAGGACCAGCTGTTTTTCAGGTCGCTGGTGTCGACCAGACTTCCTCTCTACCGAAAAGTGAACTTGTTCATCTCCAAGAGCAGGATGATGTCATAAGCAGGGCTCTCTATTACATCCAGCGCCGCAGGAGACCCACGAGACGTGAGCGTGCTGCTGAGTCTCGCAGAGTGTCAAAACTTGCCCAAACTCTCCGTCAAGAATGGCATTTTGTGCAAGGTAAAGAAAGACAGACAAATGAATACGACAATCCACCAAATTGTGGTTCCAAACTCCCTTAAGGCCCAAGTCCTCAATGGCATACATGACTCAGCCGGTCATCAGGGACAGGCCCGCACGCTTTCTCTTGCCAGGCAGAGATTCTTTTGGATAGGGATGGAACGTGACATCATCAATCATGTGAGAAATTGCTTCTGATGTGTGGTTGGAAAAACACCTGAGCCTAACGACCGTGCTCCACTTGAAAGCATTTGCACCTCTGGGCCGTCCCTCCCCGGGATAGTGGTGGTCTAATGGATAGTGAGGTGGGGTGAAGATCGGAAGGTTGTGAGTTCAAATCCCGCCAGGAACACCACCACTAGTGTGCCCTTGAGTAAGGCACTTAGCCCTTAGTTACTCCAGGGAGAATGTCCCTGTAATTGGTAATTGTAAGTCGCTTTGGATAAAAGCGTCAGCTAAATGAAATGTAATGAACCGATGGAACTAGTCTGGATTGCTGAACAGACTGACAAAAAGTGTGTGGATGTTTTGGTAGTCACAGATCATTTTACTAAACTGTCTCATGCATTCCCTTGCAAAAATCAGTCAGCTAAGCAGGTCGCTCGTCGACTTTGGAATGACATTTTCTGTCACAACGTGACCCAGTGGTTTCTCTTGCTGCACAGGACAGTGAGACAAAGACAGTTAACTGGCTCCTGCAGATGGATGATGCAAATGATGGGGATGAGATAGCCAGCCAGCCTGATTGTTCTTCAGTTGTGGCTGTGAGCACAGCACCTTCAGAAGCAGAAGAGTCTTTGATCTCACATGTTGTGGGTGATGTTTTGAATCCTTCAGACTCTTCCGTACGTGTTCAGGGCCGTCCCTCCCTCATCATGAGGTCATATGGTTTCTCCAAACACATCCATTCAGATCAAGGAGACAATTTTGAGAGTCAACTCATTAAAGAGCTCATGGAGGTGGCTGGCGTCCAGAAGTCACACACCACCCCTTACCATCCTATGGGGAATGGAGTTGTCGAACGGTACAACAGAACACTTGGGAGCATGATAAGGGCCCTGCCTTCACATTCCAAGGCCAGGTGGCCACAAATGCTCCAAATGCTGACATTCTGTTACAATTGCACAGAGCACGAGACAACAGGCTTTGCCCCTTTCTTTCTCATGTTTGGGAGGATCCCACGTCTGCCAGTTGATGTTGTGTTCCAGCATGCCCTCCCTAGCAGTGCTGTTGTTGACCATTGTGAGTTTGTTTCCCGCTTGAAACGTGACCTGGATGAAGCTGCTCACATTGCCCGGCAGAACAGTCGGACTGAACAGGCGCGTCAGGCAAAAAACGACAACCGCAAAGCAAAAGGGTCACCTCTCACTATTGGTGACAGAGTCTTGCTTGCAAATCGTGGCGAGAGAGGGAAAAGAAATATTGCAGACGGATGGGTTTCCACAGTTTATGAAGTGATATCTGTGAAGCCAGGAATCAATGTGTACTGCATTAGAGACCCTGTGACGACAAAGGAAGGAAGGACACAGGAATCTCAAGCTGCTCTTCTGTCGCTGGAAGTGGACAACGTGACCCAGTGGTTTCTCTTGCTGCACAGGACAGTGAGACGAAGACAGTTAACTGGCTCCTGCAGATGGATGATGCAAATGATGGGGATGAGATAGCCAGCCAGCCTGATTGTTCTTCAGTTGTGGCTGTGAGCACAGCACCTTCAGAAGCAGAAGAGTCTTTGATCTCACATGTTGTGGGTGAGGTTTTGAATCCCTCAGACTCTTTCGTACGTGTTCAGGGCCGTCCCTCCCTCATCATGAGGTCATGCAGACTGCGTGGGGCCTCAGCTTGCGGAGGGGGCCTCATCTTGCGGAGGGTGCCTCAACTGAGCCGAAAATGTGGCGCGGCACGGCTCCACTAGCGCCCCCCCGTTGACGCTCGCGAAACAGAGGGCCTCATCATATAACTTTGCGTGGGGCCTCATGTTGGCCAGGGACGGCCCTGTACGTGTTGCACAGTTGCCCTCCACTGTTGAATGTGAGGTGTCCCAAGATTCTTCTTTACAGCCCTCAGCAGAAAGAGCTCATTGTGTGCCCTCCCCTGACATGGCAACAGATACACAACTAGGTGCACTCACACAGGGCCATGTAGTTAGTGAACAGCCTCTTCCACTTTACACTAGGGCAGGTAGACCTGTTAAACCTCCAGCTCGACTCATTTGTGAAATGAACGAGCAGATTGTAGATGACTCAGTGTCAACAAGTGGTTCTTTGTTTTCTATTGTGAGAGACATATTATTTGGTTAGACTCCTGATAGTGATATAGATAATATATACACTGAACAAAAATATAAATGCAACACTTTTGTTTTTGCTCCCATTTTTCATGAGATGAACTCAAAGATCTAAAACATTTTCTATATACACAAAATAACCATTTCTCTCTATTGTTCACAAATCTGAAAAAATCTGTGATAGTGAGCACTTCTCCTTTGCCGAGATAATCCATCCCACCTCACAGGTGTGGCATATCAAGATGCTGATTAGACAGCATGATTATTGCACAGGTGTGCCTTAGGCTGGCCACAATAAAAGGCCACTCTGAAACGTTCAATTTTATCACACAGCACAATGCCACAGATGTCGCAAGTTTTGAGGGAGCGTGCAATTGGCATGCTGACAGCAGGAATGTCCACCAGAGCTGTTGCCCGTGAATTGAATGTTCATTTCTCTACCATAAGCCGGCTCCAAAGGCGTTTCAGAGAATTTGGCAGTACATCCAACCGGCCTCACAACCGCAGACCACGTGTAACCACACCAGCCCAGGACCTCCACATCCAGCATGTTCACCTCCAAGATCGTCTGAGACCAGCCACTCGGACAGCTGCTGCAACAATCGGTTTGCATAACCAAAGAATTTCTACACAAACTGTCAGAAACCATCTCAGGGAAACTCATCTGCATGCTCGTCGTCCTCATCGGGGTCTCGACCTGACTCCGGTTCGTCGTCGTAACCGACTTGAGTGGGCAACTGCTCACATTCGATGGCGTCTGGCACGTTGGAGAGGTGTTCTCTTCACGGATGAATCCCGGTTTTCACTGTTCAGGGCAGATGGCATTGTGTGGCGTTGTGTGGGTGAGCGGTTTTCTGATGTCAATGTTGTGAATCGAGTGGCCCGTGGTGGTGGTGGGGTTATGGTATGGGCAGGCGTATGTTATGGACGACGAACACAGGTGCATTTTATTGATGTCATTGTGAATGCACAGAGATACCGTGACGAGATCCTGAGGCCCATTGTTGTGCCATTCATCCACGACCATCACCTCATGTTGCAGCATGATAATGCACGGCCCCATGTTGCAAGGATCTGTACACAATTCCTGGAGGCTGAAAACATCCCAGTTCTTGCATGGCCAGCATACTCACCGGACATGTCACCCATTGAGCATGTTTGGGATGCTCTGGATCGGCGTATACGACAGTGTGTTCCAGTTCCTGCCAATATCCAGCAACTTGGCACAGCCATTGAAGAGTGGACCAACATTCCACAGGCCACAATCAACAACCTGATCAACTCTATGCCAAGGAGATGTGTTGCACTGCGTGAGGCAAATGGTGGTCACACCAGATACTGCCTGGTTTTCGGACCCCCCCAATAAAGCAAAACTGCACGTTTCAGAGTGGCCTTTTATTGTGGCCAGCCTAAGGCACAGCTGTGCAATAATCATGCTGTCTAATCAGCATCTTGATATGCCACACCTGTGAGGTGGGATGGATTATCTCGGCAAAAGAGAAGTGCTCACTATCACAGATTTTTTCAGATTTGTGAACAATATTTGAGAGAAATGGTTATTTGTGTATATAGAAAATATTTTAGATCTTTGAGTTCATCTCATGAAAAATGGGAGCAAAAACAAAAGTGTTGCATTTATATTTTTGTTCAGTGTATATATTAGGGCTGTCAAGTTAACGCAAAAAAAAAACGCCACTAATTATTTTAACGCGATTAACGCATGTGTATTTTTTTCCTCGGCCGCGCCGTAGTTTCAGAGCGCATCGAGTTTAAAATATCATCTACAAGCTAATGCTGACAGCCCCGCTCCTGCCGTCCGCTTGTGGCAGACCACACTTCCACGCTCACCGGCAGGCACCGACTGGCCATCAGGAGGACCAGGAGGATGTGTGTATGTGTGGCTCGAGCGAGCGAGAGAGAGAGAATGGGCACACCTTACGTGTATTGTTGTTGTTAGCATCTGGTGCTAGCTAGCTGCGCTAACGGATATAAGGAGCTGTTTCAATGAAAACAGAGGAGCGACATTTCGCTACAACTGCGCCGAGCACTTGACTTTATGCAGGAAGCCAGACAGTGGGACATAGTACGAAAAGTCAGCACACTCAGCACGGATAGTGCGCGCAACATGATTGCAGCGTCCAGGCAGCTCCCGTTCGAGCATATGCCTTGAGTTACACATAGCTCTAATGATCCATCACAGACACACACACACACGCAGGTTTTTGTGAACTAAAAGGACACTTTGACCCAAACACGTTATTTCCATCATTAGATGGACAACCCCTATCCACTAGCTTTACAAAGATGTTTTGAATATCAAAAAATCTATTTTGAGCCATACAACACAAATCCCACTTCAAATGTCGAATACACATAGCACAACTCAAAATACAACAACCTGACACCATGCTTAATTATGAAGACAGCAGATAATGAGCTGTATAAGCCCCGCCCATGACACAATGGTCATTTGTGAGGACAGTAGCTATACAACACACAAACATGTCACTGTGGGCAAACATGATTACATGGAACATAACTTTACACAAACAAGTGTTGGATTGTGCATTACAAGAACAAACCTTTTATAAACGGACAACATGTTTGGCACAACAGCATAGGAATACCTTATTTGTGTTGTAATATTTTAATAGACCATATGGTGCAACATAGATATATAGCTTAAAAGTATGTTAATGTGTTTTAGTTATTGCTTGCCTCCTGTTTGCAATCTGTTGTTTTCCTGCAAATGTAGAACCACATTCTAATACTCTCCAGAGGGGTATACTACAAGCAGGTCTTCCGAGACTAATTAAACCATTTGCAAGTAAATGCTTATATTTGCAGTACTGCTAATTGCAATTACATCATCGATATAAAAAGAACCGATAACCATTTTATAGCAAAGTGACCGAACTGGTTTATCAATAATACAAAATGCTATTTGCCCTACAAGACTGCTCATCTACTTGGAGCATTACCTTTTAAAAGCTGATACAAAAGGACATATTAGGCGCATTCACACCGCAGTACTTTTCCCACAAAGGTTCATGCGAACTTAGTTCATGCAAACTCTTTAGTTCGCATGAACTAAGTACAGATCGCGTTCACACCGGAAAAAGTCCCTGGGGGTGGATTAGGCAAATGAAGCCGCTGACTTCACTTCTTCTTCTTCTGCTTTGGGTTTACTGGCAGGCTACAAACAACTTCACGGCGTATACTGCCGCCCGGAGTCCCCGCCGGAAGTCCCCGGAGTTGGGGGACTGGCTTCAGTAGAAGCTGCTGGGACTCCCAGCAGCTTCTACTGAAGCCTTCCGAGTAAATCGCCAGAACGCCGACACCTCCTCATCTCCACCGCTCCCATGTTTTATTTTGTGTTGCCATAAGTTAGTCTCTCTGCGTTTCTGCGCTGGGCTAATGCTAATGCTAATGCTAATAATGCTAATGCGAGGATAATAAAATGGCGGCTTCACAAAACTTTTTGGAAGTTTTACGGGGCGTGGTTTGCAATCCGCCCAGCCAATCAGAAATATAGCTCTTTTCTCACAAAAGAGCCGCTCGTAAGTCCCTGCTCTCTAGCAGGGACTTACGAGCGGCTCTTTTGTGAGAAAAGAGCTATATTTAGTACCGGCTCTTTTTGGTGTGAACGCGATAAAAGAGTTCACTGAACTAAGTTCGCATGAACCTTTGTGGGAAAAGTACCGCAGTGTGAATGCGCCTATTGCACCTTGCACAGTGAACAATGAGCCAAGTTTAATGGTTATTTTCACATAACATTTTCTCACGTGAATATTGAGCTAAGACTAAATCTTTATTATTTTAAACGTTGCTAAAACAGAAACTAACTACCGTAATAAGGTAAACAACTATCCACAATCCAATTTTCATCAAAACAACCTCACACCCGCCGCCCTCCAAGCTGGTCAAATCACACAGGTGTCTGTTAAAATGTGATGTTTGTAGCTTTAATAACAGAGGAGTTATTGAGTTTATCTTTATTCAGCGTTGCACTTCTTAGACGGCCCCTGACCCCTCCTCTCTCCTCTGGCTGCAGACAGACATCTGTGTGATGTGTCCAGCTCAGAGGGTGGCGCCGGCGGGTGTGAAGTTGTTTTGATGAAATTGGATTGTGGATAGTTGTTTACATTATTACGGTAGTTAGTTTCTGTTTTAGCAACGTTTTGTTTATGAGTGTTTGATCTGTGAAGTTCCAATCCTTCAATATAACTATCTGCTGCAACGACCCCTCAGCCCCCGGAATGATTTTTTCTTTATTCTCCTTACATAACAGCTTTAATCTCATAATTATCCTTATAATAAAACTTTGCTCCTACATGTAACATAATAATGAAAAGTTTAACTGTGAACTGTCCTCACTGCATGTTGATTAAATGTCATCATCTTTTTTGTCGTGCCTTGGTTCCTGACGAAGTCTCTAATATTTTGCAAAGAGCGACCAGCCAGAATAGGATGCTCTGCAGCTTGGCACTGTCTGCATTCTATCATCGTGGCCAATTTCCCCTTGGCAAAGTGTGCATTAAAGTGTCTCAAAACTGCTGCCAACTCTTTTGGAGACCACTTCTGTTTTTGCATCCTCCTGGGATTCCTCTCCACAGCATTTTCAAGAGACTCTACAAACAGAAAAAGAGATCAGTCAATGGTAACCACGCTAACACATTTTATTGAAGATGTATTATGTTACTTACTAAAACTGTAACTACAAATGGCTTTGGGATGAAGCCATCAAACTGTCTTCCGGCTTTCCTTCTTCCAATGTCTGATATTGTGCTGGTTTAAATGCTAATGCTTGCTCTTTGCCATATTTAAACATCTGTAAGTCTAACTGTGCAGAGCTTGCAGGAATGATTCTTCAACCGGTTACGTTTAGTTTTTTACTTAAGCAGCTTAAAGTTATTATTTTACATAATAGTACTTACAGGATCAAGTTTTCTGAGACTTGTATTTCGTCCTCACAATGTTTTTAAATGACTTAACAGGAAAAAGACGCATGTAACAATATAGTTTCAGGAAACCATATTCTGTTCATTTTTGGTCATGATAAAGGCTCAGTCATCATTGTGAAATTAACCCCGTCGAGATGCAGGACTCAGACGCATGATAGAAACTAATTTCTCAATCATTAATGCTTTTGTTGTAAGCACTATCCATCAAGTCTGAGCAAACCAGAAGCACACAGTCCTCGTGAAGAAGATGACATTACATTTTGTGTCAAGCTATTTATAAAACAAGTGTTAATGTAGTGAAATGAACAACATATAAAAGTCATAAATAACTCACCTGTGTAATGTCATCATAGTGGGACTCACATGTCATAGCAGCATCTTCATGCAGAGTCTCTGCCTCTGTGGAAATCTTGTGAATGAAGAAGGACCAAGTTTAATTACTAAACATCCAGAGTAGTACACAAATGCTTTACTCGCTCTTGTGTGAGTTAACAACACAATCAGGTAGAAAGACACTGATTATAGTATTTCATATCTAAGGAGTATGATCATTCAGTTTAACATTAAGAAGAAAAACAGCATTGACACACAGTCCTCTGAGAGTCTAAAGCTGTCCAGTATGTTAGGGAATAATTCTCCTTTACTCCTAGATATCTAACGTTTTGCCCTTTGACGTTGATTACCAGGGCTGCGTAAGCTATATGTTGTTGTTCCCAGTTTATGACCGGGCAACTCTCGGTCACAAATGGTTTATGGTTGTGAGAACGCTGGAACATTTCCTTCTCGGTGTTTGTGGACTCCAAGGTGTAATCTTCGAGGCCATAAGGGTCAGACAAGTGATTCAGTGTTCCCAGATGTTTAGGCTACCTCCAGTGTTCACAGATGTTTAGGCTATCTCCAGTATTCCCAGATGTTTAGGTTATCTCCCCAACTATGTTGATTACTCTCTGTGAACCTGTTAAAAGGTCTAGCGAGAGAGAGGCGCTTCAGAATTGACGTGGCATCTCTCCCGGGCAGTCAGATCGTAACTGCTGTGACTTGTGATGTGAATTCTCCGGCCGATACTCGTAATAAACCACCAGTGTTTGACATCAAAGCTCCAACTCTCCTCGTGTCTCTCTGAGTCTTCATGGTTTATAACTGGAAAGAAATATGTAACTAATACCAACATTGAGTTGTGGTTAACTCACCTGTTGAATGTCATCATAGTGGGACTCAGATGTCATGGCAGCATCTTCATGCAGAGTCTCTGCCTCAGTGGAAATCTTGTGAATGAAGAAGGACCAAGTTTAATCACTAAACATCTAGAGTAGTACACAAATGCTTTACTGGCTCTTGTTGTGAGTTAACAACACAATCAGGCAGAAAGACACTAATTATAGTATTTCATATCTAAAGAGTATGATCATTCAGTTTAACATTAGAAGAAAAACAGCTTTTGACATACAGTCCTCTTTGTGTCTAAAGCTGTCCAGTAGAGTGATACACAGGACCTGTATCTAACCTCACAATTCAAATCCAGTCTTCATGATTTATAACTGGAAAGAAACATGGAACTAATACCAACATTGAGTTGTGGTCAACTCACCTGTTCAATGTCATCATAGTGGGATTCAGATGTCATAGCAGCATCTTCATGCAGAGTCTCTGCCTCAGTGGAAATCTTGTGGATGAAGAAGGACCCAGTTTAATCACTAAACATCCAGAGTATTACACAAATGCTTTACTGGCTAGTAAATGTCAGGAGTTTGGAAGTATTATAAAATTGAAAGCGAAGGCAGTGTAACAGCCAGATGCAATGTTTGCAAGGCGGAGGTTCCGCGTGGTGGAAAGAACAGAGCTACGTTCAACACGACCAATCTAATACGCCACCTGAGAAACAAACACCAACAACAACACGACGAGTACACAACGGCCACTCAGGTAACGGCACTGAAACAACCGACACTTTCAGAGACTTTTAAAAGGAAAGAGAAACTGCCCCAGAACAGTGAAAAGGCCAAACAATAACAGCCAAGATAGCTGAATTCATCGCATTGGATGACCAGCCGTTATCTGTTACCTTTTTTCTCTCTTAATGCATTGCATAAAGATCGGATCGGGAAAAATCGGTATCGGCAGATTGTCAAAATCAAATGATCGGAATCGGATCGGGAGCAAAAAAAAGGTGATCGGGACATCCTTAATTAAGTCATATTACAGGATAAAGGAAATACAGAACAACTGCCGTATGCAGGGAAGACGCCGACGTGTCGCACTTATCATTCATATCACATCATCAATCACATCTTCAATCATATAATAGGCTATATATCATATATTTCCTTATCTGAGTCAGCTTCTCGAGCCGTATCTGGCCGTGCAACACTTACAGTGTCACTAGCCTACTACGCAGAAGTATTATTTTAAAGCAACACATTAAGTTGATGAAACACTCAACTCAAATGTAATTATGTTAATTATTAATTATTACGTCAGATCACTCGTGTCTTAGATGAGGCAGTGATATCATAAACCTGTTAATGTAGGTCTACGCATTGAAACACTCGCATGTGCAACTATGTTGCTTTATATCCTGGATAAAGTGTTTAAGTCATGGATGTTTAAAGTTTAACTTCTTCATATTTGTCTAATATTATAGTTTCATTTCATTAATGAAGTATGACGCTGCGCTGTCAGTACGCTTGTCCATGTTTGTGATGATTGGTCAAATGTTGCTAGCCCCGCCCCTTGAACGCGCTCTCAGCCGGACAGAGAAACCCTGGGTTGATTTACTGAGTTGATAACCAGCTTCGTGGACCACTTAGCGAGATCTCGTTTGTTAGGATTAGTTAAGATAACTCAAACATATTCAGGGTCTGTTGAACTGGCTTCGTAGTACAGTTTACTGGTGGCTGCATAGCAGCGCTAATGTCAAAGACACAAACATTATACATTATATTTAAATGTTACCAGGATGCAGTGAAACAAATATTTGGGAAGGCTTAGCCTTCCCTAGCCTACAGTACCCGCCGCCCCTGCCTTCACCAGAACTGGCTACAACAACTGGCGCCATTCTCTTGTACGTGATAAGGGACTGGGAAGGCATGAATCAAGCAAAGAGCACATAGATCCATAGATCTCTTAATTTTGCTCTCAAAATGCACCAGATTGATGCTTTTAACTTCAATATTTAAAAAAAACAACTTCCGGGGGAGCCTGCCCCCGGACCCCCCTAGAGGGTGTTAGGTCCACTCCCCACTTGTAAAAATAGCACTTTACCACTGCACCCACTCTAATTTCAGATGCACCCTGAGTCATTTTGTTCTGGAACCGGCCGGCGGGCCTGGATGGAGGAGGGTTACAGTGTCCAAATGTAATTGTGGTATTACTGGGCTGTGCAGCTGAGAACTATTAATAATAATAATAAAACGTTTTATTTCGAGGCGCCTTTCAGGACACCCAAGGTCGCCTTACAGTGCATTTAAAAGTTAAAACAGCTAAAACAAAAACGGAACACAATGTAATCGAACCGACAAGGCAATACAGCAGCATAAAAGCATAAGACAGGCAAGACAAGAGTGTGGAGTGACGGAGTGAGAGGAGGATCTGTGATAGCAGGTTGAATGTGTTTTAGAGTGAGTAGGCCAGTTTAAACAGGTGGGTTTGAGGTGGGATTTGAATGTCGTGATGGAGTCAGACTGTTTGATGTGAGGAGGCAGAGAGTTCCATAGCCTGGGCGCGGTGCAGCTAAAAGCCCTGGCTCCCATGGTGCTAAGGGGATAGGTGGGGACAGTCAGGAGTCCGGCTAAGGATGAGCGCAGGGAGCGGGAGGGGGTGTATTCCTGGAGGAGGTTTGAGAGATAGGTGGGGTGAGGTTGTTGAGGGCTTTGTATGTAAGCAGAAGGTTTTTGTAGTCAATCCGGTGCTGAACAGTGAGCCAGTGAAGTTGGATGAGGATTGGGGTGATGTGGTCAGACGATTTGGTACAGGTAATGATCCGGGCAGCCGAGTTTTGAATGATTTGGAGTCTGTTGAGTAGTTTTGTGGGTTCCTATTATGTTCTATGTTTCTACAAAGGCTGCTCCTCATTGGACTGAAATGGAATCTCATAGTTTGAATCTACCTCTTCCCTTATGTATTCAGATACAGTAAGAAACTTAAGAAAACAAACACACAATTCAATTGTAAAACAAATGATAAAGATCTCGTATGATGTGAAAAATATTTCAAAGAACCACATACATTATCACCATACAGTCCAGTATGGGGTGTTCATTCTTTTGTGCAGACGCAACTTTCAATGATTGGAGTCAAAGGGACTCAAAATGATCTGCCTTTATTTGGCAGACTCGAATGTCATGACGTCCTTTGATGAAATGAGGTGTACATTCAATCTTGATAAAAACATTTCTTTAAATACCTCCAGCTTACAAGCTTAGTTAAAGCTAATCAAAATGATGCCCTGAGGAGACAACAACAATGATGATAAAGGACAGCCTGAGAAAGGGTATCATATGAGAGTTTTACAATATGCTCTAATCTTTCTAATTTGAGAATTCACATATGCATGGAAGGACAGCCTGCAGACTGACGTTTCAGATAGAGTGGCGAAGTCACGCCCATCTACTTCCGGTCCATGGGACCTTATTTCGGAAAAGTTATGTATCGAAGTCATGAAGAGATGGGTCTTGCTCGTTCTTTCGCTTCCCGTCTGATGAAAGGACCAGGAGTGTCTGGATCAAGTTAGCTACCTAGCTAGTAGCAAGCACGTTAGTTAGCATTACAGTCTTAGCCTTGTCATTTGTATTAGCCTTAACATCAAGTAACATCAAGTAACCCAAAATGTTAAACAGTAAGAGTAGTAGTCATATTTCGTGAACCCTTTGAAGAGTACTGTCACACACCGGTGTTATCATTCTATAATACACCATTTAAGCCCAGAGGAGAAATGCTAACGCTAAACGCTACATTAGCATCGGCGATCTTTTCTACTTCATGCTATCTGCACAAATGGTTGACATTAAACATTACAAAGACCAGGCAGTTCAGAGAGAATCAAAGGAAGGCAGGCAGCTTTACATGACATTCTTCTGGACGTGTTTCATTGTGTTGATAGTGAGGGTAGTCAATCACTTTTTGACAAGACAGTAGTGACGGCCATCTTGGTAGCATATATGTGTGGGCTGGTACTTTCTTTACGGGACAGGAGTGAGCAGAGGGTAGAGTTGTCGATTCTTGCTCTGTTTCCTGTGACTAAACAGACGCGCTACCATGGAAACCAAACAATGGTGTAGCTGTATTAAAGTCTGAGTGAAAACAGTCCTGAGTAAATCTGATTTTGTCAGAATCGGGAGAAATTCACTCCGGGAGGAAACCGGGAGAGGGCAATGAAATCGGGAGTCTCCCGCGAAAATCGGGAGGGTTGGCAAGTATGGTGACGTGTGTTGTTGTGCGAGACCAGAGATGTAGTTCATTGATCGTTTCACACGGAAAAATGTGTTACTTCACAGTTTTACGACACATCTTTTTTTTACTTGCAAAATTATCTTTTAAATTGACAAACATCATATATGTACTTCGTGGCAAAATTCAAAACGGGATCGAAAGATAATCTTTCTCTCTCCATTGACTTCAATACATCATTTTTCCGAAATAAGATCCCATGGAGCTCCCCCGGAAAGGGAGGGACTTCGCCTCTCTATTGGAAAAAAGCTTGGATTGCTGCTCATACCAGGTCTAATAATACTAAAAACTAATACAGTATAACTGATTGATGTGAACATATGTGACCCCGGTTGGGGGGCTTCTGCGTTTTGCCCTGTGGACCACAGTAGCTATTACACATTTTTTGTAAGGCTGTATTGTGTAAACTTACCAACTTTTCAATTGTGATACAACATGAACACCGCTACCTACATTGTAGCAAAGTTATATTCTAGGGGTGTAACGGTATCCGTATTCGTCCCGTACCGTCACGGTTCGGACGTCACGGTTCGGCACATGCAGTCACACGGCGAATACGCCTTTTTTTTACGAGTGGGTAAAAAGTCTGTCACTCAGGGCAGCATTACACTATATATTATCCAGGGGGCGGTATTCCGCCTAAAAGCCAGCCGCCCGTAAATAACAAATGAAGAACAAGAACAAAACACAACAAAACGAACACAATACATGAAGAAGAAAAGTTAGCTATGGCGAGTTCACACAACACACAGGAGCTAGAAGACCCACCTGCTTCTTTTAAATCAGGTGTGTGGGAACATTTCGGGTTCCCTGTGGACTACAACAATGATGGGGTGCGAGTTGTGGATCGGACGAGCACGGTGTGTCGGCGTTGTTTGACAGCGGTGCGGTATGCTAGTGGTAACACGTCAAACATGCTCAATCACATCCGAGTCAGTCTCAGTCCCCAGCGAGAGGGTTTTCTCCACGGCAGGTGACTTAGTTACCATAGTTACCGCCAACAGATCTGCCCTCACTGCTGACAACGTAGACAACACTCATCTTTTTGAAGACAACTTGAAAATAGAGTAAGCTCGAGTACCTTTATTTAGGCATAATGGCCTCACACACTCACAAGTTAATTACACATGTTAGACATTGCTCCTAAAGGTACAGATTTTATTTTGTTTTATATTTATCATTGTATTTATTTTATATTTTGACATCAGGAGATGTTATACAGTTCTGTATTGCCTTTTATTGATTGTGATTGAAACACTTTCTTATTATTTATTTTAATATTTTCAAGACATTCTTTTTAGTTGTACAGCTTATTTAACCTTTTTGTTTGACATCAGCCATTATACATAATATGGCCATCTGAGTGTGTGTGTGTGTGTGTGTGTGTGTGTGTGTGTGTGTGTGTGTGTGTGTGTGAGTGTGTGTGTTACTGTTTGTGGTTTGTTTTTAACTGTGTAATGCAGTTAATGATTCCAAAAGTTAGAGTTCCTTATTTTCATACCAACACTTGCACTACTGCTAAAAATAACCGAACCCGTACCGAACCGTGACCCCCAAACCGAGGTACGAACCTTCTGTGAACCGTTACAACCCCTATTATATTCATTTGTATATTTGCATCTCTAAAGACACAAGGGTACATGTAGATCTCATGTCTTCATCTGAAATCCCAGGTCCTTTTAATGAGTCGGCCCACCGCAGCAGACAGATGCTGGCGGGGGTTTCTAAACAGCGATGTGCTCTACAGAACGGCTTCTTCGATCAGTCCTTCAAACGGATATTTGAGCGAGAAGCTCTGAGTGACCCTGTGAGACTGGCCCGACAGAACCGCAACCAGCAGAACAACAAGAACCTGGGCAAGGCCTTCCTGCCCTGTAACAGAGTCACACAGCCGTGAGAGATTACACACACACAGACAATAACACACACATATACATGCATGAGTCCTCTCACGTGTCGTATCGTCTCCCTCCAGCTGTGGGTCAGGCAGTTACTACGGGACTCTGTCAGGACCGTTGGAGGCCATGAGTCCGCTGTCAGTCACACAGAAAGCCCACCGCTCTCCTGGACGCAACATCATCACCTCCCCCTCCAAGAAAGGCCAGTGGTTACAGGTTTATGGCAAGAACTCTTACATAAGCACAGCATAATGTAATTTATTGTTTTCTGTATACTCTGGAACAACTAAGATACTACAGTGTGTCCTTTCTTTCTTATAAACCGTCAACTCAAACATATTTGATTGAATATCACGAACAGTTCTAAGGATGCTATGGCTAACCGATCACTTCTCCTGCAGCTATCCCAATGTGACTCTGTCCAGAATTGAGTTGTATGCGTCCGACCCGTACAGCAGAAACCAGAGAAGTTCTAAAGGTAACGCTTTTAAAATAATTCTGGATTACTATGTTATACCTTTGGGCCTTATATTACTTTTTAGTTTCGGAGATTATTTATCTTGGTTATTATAATACCATATTCACCAAAGTACTGACATTGATGGATGTGGTAACACAACAACTTTCTATAAAGAAGTCAGAGGGGGCAACAAACTAGACAATCAGATGTGGTGTAAATAAGTCCAAAATTATATGGCAGGTTTATTAAGTTTGCCTTTACTGTAGTCAGTTGTAAAAAATGCTCAAGGACATTTGTCTTATTTGTTTCTAACTTATCCCTTTGTATTGAACCAAGGTAGCAGTTCTGTCAAAAAAAGTTGTATCATTTGTGTGTTCTTTTCCTGCTTTAGCGACAGTAGCTCCCCAGGTGACATATACCTGTCCTATAAATGACATACATATATAAAGTTGTGGCCATGTCGACCATCCTAATTTGTACCATCGACACCCGCTTTATTATTGTCTGTAAACCTCCCATGTGGAGCAGTTTACGCTTTGAAACAAAAGCTTCATTAAAACTGGATGGTGACAAAGTAAGATTATTTCATAGAAATCCTTCGTAAAGACATTACGGTGAATTACGCATTTTTACCATTTTATTATAAACATTTGCTTTAATAAGAACTACTTACAACCTTGAGTTAAGAATACATGTTAATGTGTTTGTGTATGGTACAGAAGGAGGCAGCAATTCATCACTCCAAGTTAAAAGATGGCCCCTTCAGACTCAACCTCCATCCAAGAGATTATTTCCAAGGCAACCCATACCGCAGTGACAAGCCCCTCCCACCCGCAAACAAGCCCCTCCCATCTGACCAGAAGATTTCTGTAGTCCCCTTCAAGCCCCCGTCCCCCAACAAAAAGGTAATTCCTCCGTCTGCTGCACCACTGCAGGGTCAGAGGGAAAAAACTGTTTCTGGCCAAGTGGCCATTCTTTAACCTGCGATATATCTGTTGTATATTTAACTTTTTCACATGTATCTGTGTATTTGTGTGGCTCTATCTTGTGTCAGATTGGAGGAATGAAAGCTGGGACGTTTGGCTCCTACCCCATGCATTCTGCTGATCCATACGCCCTCCGCCGATCCAAACAAGCTGTTCAGGAGCCAGTGTTCTATCCGGCTCCTGGTCCCAAGAGCGTACCTGTCAAAAGTATCATCTCTGTCAATGTGAACAGGTTTGACCCCTACCTCTATTCTTCTTCTTGCCTTTATTTTTTTTCACTTGGAATGCTTTCAGGTGCCACAAATCATCTCAACTGTCTAAATCTTTTCTTCTGATGCTGAATTTACTGAGATTTCCTCTTTTGACTCATTAGAAGTAGCAGAAACAGGCCATTAACAGAACATCAGTTTATGACATTAAAGGTCCCCTATTATACTGTTTTTCATAAATATATTATAGTTCTCAGATATATACAAAACATGTCTCTGAAGTGTTTGGCTGAAATACCAAACAGATCATGCATTGTAGCATCCCATAATCCCCTCTGTTTCAGCCCTGTTTCAAAAGTGCTGGTTGGTTATTGGCTAATGTTTACACAAGCCAAAAAATCGTTATGACATCATAAAGTGGCCAAAATCTGATCAGCTGATTTTCAGACAGGTTTTATATAAATGGAGCGGAAGGCTTCAGTAGAAGCTGCTGGGAGTCCCAGCATAGGGTGCGTTGAAGCTTGCCGGCGGGCATGTCTGACGCTCGACCAACAACCAATCCCATGAATCTCCTGCCCCGGACACACAAGCAGCGGTTTGATTGGCCAGAGCTTGTACTGGCATATGATTCGATTGGCTGACGCTTCCGTCGTTACGCTTTGCTCTCACAATGCAGTTTGGCCGAAGCGTGACGTCACCCAATTCAAAGTGAATGGGAAGAAGCATTGAAGCTTCACTGCACGCCGCCATGTGTAAGCTCCGTAATCCTAACCCAGGATGGGAGCAACTACAAAATATGTCAATCACTTTTAAAAGTGGAGTAAATGAAGCCACATTACATTTTCACCCTGAATGAGAACCAACAACCTCCAGGAGGCAACATCTGTTTCCATACCATAATTTGTGTTTTCCCATTTTCTCAAAATATCCTGAAGGCTTAATGTCTTAATGTCTTATATGTCAATGTTATTGTCAGTTAGCAATGCTGCTGTTGTTGTTGCATTACAAGTATGTGTGTGTGTTAATTAGCTTTACTAAAACGTCTAAAGACATTCGAGCTAAAAGTAAATGTTCTCTTTCAGGAATGTGCACTCTTCAACTACACCTCAACTGTTCCAGCTGTGATGACCTTCTGACTACATTACCCACACTGCAGAAACTGCAGACCTTACTCTAATCTAATATTTAGATTTGAAGTCTAGTTAGTCTTTTTGTGAGTACAAGTGCTTAATTGCTTTCAGAAGATACTAAAGCATCCTGAAGTAAATGTTACTTGTACTAGTCTTTATAAACAACTATATTGACGTTTTTTTATGTAGGTGGTAGGGGACCTGTCTGCGAAAAATGTAAGACCAACACTGCCTGATTTTTGCGACCATCAACCATAATATTTCTTGGTATAGAACTCTTGAAAACCGGAAGGGGAGGGACTTCGCCTCTATAGAGAGCCGAAGTCCCTCCCTTTCCGGGGGAGCTCCATGGGACCTTATTTCGGAAAAAGTATGTATTTAAGTCAATGGCAAGAGAACGATTATCTTTCGATCCCGTTTGAATTGTGCCACGAATTACACATATGATGTTTGTCAATTTAAAAGAAAATGTTGCAAGTCCAAAAAATTAAATGTGTCGTAAAACTGTGAAGTAACACTTTTTTTGTGTGTGAAACCGCTCTGTTAGCAGAGTTAGACTCATACCTTTTGTCTCTCTGCAGCAGAAAGGTGAATATTCTCAGCAGTTCAAGTTTAGCCATTCATCACGGCGTTATTTATTAGATGCACACAAGTCAAGAGACTTAAGGACAGAGAGAGAAGGGACGTCACTTCCAACGGTCTTATACCCCAGGTAGTGACATCACAATCATGTGCTACAGCGCTATCCAATGAACACAGTAGTAGCAGCTACTTACATAAACAATATGGTACACAGTATTTTTTTTTTTAAACAATATTTGTATTGAAGTTTTCAAATATGGACGTTACATATACATACAATAACGAACATTACACATACATAAAATAAAATAACGAACATTACTCATACATGGTCAGTCTAGGTGGCAGATACAGTATAAAATCAAATGAATAGGCATGTAAAGGTCAGTATACAGATGATGCAGAACAAAAATCTGAAAGAATATGACGTGGGCGACTACACTGTAGAATCGTATTCCCGTTGCCCTCTTTCCCGCCCCGATCTTTGGTGTTATTCATTACAAACATTATTTTTAAGAAAGTCCATGAAGCTCCCCCAGATATTTTCTAAAACTGCCAGCTTTCCTTTAGTAATGTATGTTAGTTTTTCTAAAGCGACACATGCTGACAGATCCTTAAAATGTATTCATATTAGGTTTGTTCACATTTTTCCATTCTATAGCTATTGCCCTGTTAGCTTGTAAAAGACACAAGTCTATAAGTGCACGCTCACTCTTCTTAGAAACAAAGTCTTTTGGATAAATACCCAGGATGCAAGGGATTTTCAGTTTTGTTATCTGGTAATCATGTTAAGAACCTCCTTCCAAAAACTATTGACCACATTACATTCCCACAAACAGTGAAAGAGTGATCCTTTAGCATCGTTACATTTAAAGCAGGTGTCTGGGGTATTGGGATTAAAGTGATGTAGTTTTGATGGCGTTATATATGTTCTTAAAGTCCAATTGTATTGTATGAACTTAAGCCGTGTGTTGATTGTGTTTGAGCCTTCAGGCCATTCTTTTCCAGAGATTTCCTCTTGTAAATTGAGCCTCCAGCTTTTAAGTGTATCTTCTGAAGATGCAGGTGACTCGTCTACAAAGATTTGATAGAGCAGCGATAGCTGGCCTCTACCAACCACGTGTTTAACTGTAATGTCTTCCATTGAGAGAGGTGGCTGAGTAAGTGAGCGGTTTTGAGATACAGAGATAAAATGTCTTATTTGTAAAAACTTAAAGAAGTGCTTAGAAGGAATATCATACTTTTCTTGTATTTCAGTAAATGACATTAATTTTCCATCATTGTACAAATCGGTAATCCTGCTTAATCCCTTGTTCGCCCAAGTCTTAAAACCAGCATCTTCTCTACCAGGTATACATTGACTATTGCCCCATATGGGGGTGAAACCTGACAGTGGGGGGGTGTCCCCTATATATCTTTGGACCTCATGCCAGATGTGTATGGTATTTCTTAGAAAGGGGCTTGACAAGATTGTTTACCAGCGATTGTGCAAGAATGCGGGCTCTCCAGATATGGTCCTGGCCCTTTTATTTGAAAGGAACCACGACTTGAATCTTGTATACTCTGGTCCGTCGATCCCACCTCAGAAACATAGAACCATCTGCAGATTCTTTAGGTCTGTTGGAAAAGCCATCTCCACATCTGGAGGAGCGTTCAGTCAGTAAACTGTGCCGCAGGGTTCCTCCAGGTTTTCCCGCATTTTAGCATTTAACTGCAAATGAAAAACCTGTAGCGTGCAATATTTAGAGCATTTTAAGGGTTGATCTCCACGGGTCTTTGTCCTTCTAAACACATTTTTTACCAAAAACATAAAGCCAACACAGGTGATATGATTAGGCCAATGGCCAGCACCCATTCGATTTTTGACCTACCCATAGGCTAAATTACTTTCTGACATTTGAGTGAATTCCTGTTAGCTAGAGTGCCAAATTATTTGCTGACAGCAAAGTGAACAATTTATCGTTTTTTTGTCCTTAAACGTCCACGTGTGGACACTCAATCAAAACCACCTGAAAGCGAGAGGGATTCTGCACATAATAGGCCTCGTGAGTACAAGTAGCTTACTTCTGGGTCTCTGTGTTTCATTCAAGCTCTGCTCTGTGTGTGTGTGGCACGAGCCATTTTGTGTGCGTGCACGAGCCAGCGAGAGAGAGCGCTCGCGCACCGGTGGGTATCTACCGGAGATCGTTGTGGTTAGCATGTGGTGCTAGCTAGCCAATCTAACGGATATAAGGAGCTTTTTCAACACAAGGTGGAGGGAGAACTCTGACTGTCAGACGGAGAGTCTCAGATAACCTCAGCTCAGGCGAAGTAAAGGACTCTCAGTATTAACTTTAGTCTAGATATCTCAGTGGGTCTCAAACGGTTTGTTTTAAAAGGGTGTGTGATTTGTAAAATATCTATAAAGAAATAGAAAATCTGTTTACAGTTGTGTTTCATATGGGTGTTGAGAGATGAATCCATAGATCTCTTCATGTTGCTCTCAAAGTGCACCAGATTGATGCTTTTAACTTCAATATTTAAAAAAATCTTCCCGGGGGAGCATGCCCCCGGAGCCCCCTAAAGGAGGTGAGGTCCCTCCTAGAGGAGGTGAGGTCCACTCCCACTTGTAAAAATAGCACTTTACCCCTGCTTACACCTATATGCCGTGAGCTGATTATCGAGCTTTCATTGTAACAGTCGCGGGTGCACTGTGTTGTGTGTGGGGAGTGTTGCAGTAGAAAATTCAACTGTAGCGCCGGTGCATTCATGGGAAATCCTTAATGTTTGAGCACCCTCTATGAAACGTCAAGCTACCTCACAGCACCCCCGAGAGAAAATCTCTGATTAACAGTATGCACATTCATTCAATACAAACATCTTGCCATGTTTGTATTATTATATGTATTATGGAAGCCATCACCCTGAAGGCTCCCACAGGATTGTAGTTGACATCCTCGTGGATTCATCTTCTTATTACAGACACATGCATTTCCTAACATTCGGTCTATATGCTGTAAAATGTATTATCTCTTCGATTTACACACGGCATCTATTGCACGTCTGTCCGTCCTGGAGAGGGATCCCTGCTCTGTTGCTCTCCCTGAGGTTTCTCCCATCTTAAACTGTGGGTTTTCTCTGGAAGTTTTTCCTTGTACGATGTGAGGGTCTAAGGACAGAGTGTCTAAGGACAGAGGGTCTAAGGACAGAGGGTCTAAGGACAGAGGGTGTCGTTTTTCTCATACTGATATTCTGAACAATCTGTGCTGTTGTATTTGCTGTAAAGTGTCTCTACTGTAGGCTATTTTTATTATATGTACAGCACTTTGGCTCGACCAAACATCGTTTATAAATGTGCTATATAAATAAAACTTGATTTGATCTTATAACTGATTCAATCAATTTAAATCAATAAATAATATGAATCTGCTCATCTCGATATATCTTTATTCTAAAGGTTATGTTACTATATAATTTATAGCCTGATTTGAATCATATTTTTTCATTCATCTTTTTCATATTTAAAAGCGTTGGTACGCAGTGGAACAGATATTTGTTTCTTACTGAAAGCGATGCGCTCATCTTTAAGTCAATACAATCAGTTTAAAATTGATATTGTTATCAAATCGTTGTTTATTTAGCTTTCCTGCTGTGTCGTCGGGTCAACTTGACCTGATCTCGGAAGTGTTGATGTGATAAAAAGGGTGATTAGTTCTCATTGCCACACAAATGACATGGATGCTTCCCTGTTATGTTATTCGCAAAATAATGAGAACTACAGTACTTTAATTGAATTATGGGTATTATATTCTAATGTGTAGCATCTGTGGTCTTGCCGGGTCAGTTTGAGAAGACTGAGAGAATAGTCAGGGGTTTTGGGTGACACATCTATGGAATCAGAATTCCAATAGCTAACCGTTAAATGACGAACAAAAGGCTTTGTGTTGAACCTGATGAAGCAGGAGGGTTTCTGAAGATGTTACAAATAAGGTACACACAGCATACAATGCCATAATAACTTTGTATTATTAGTGTAATCTACACACACACACACACACACACACACACACACCTCTACACACATCGAACTGCCCGATTATTACGCCTTATTATTAGTTTTATGAAGGAGATGTCCGGTCACTAGTGGCCTGTACGACGAAGCCAGTTCAAAAGACCCTGGATATCTTTGAGTTATCTTAACTAACCCTAACAAACGAGATCTCGCTAAGCGGTCCTACGACGCTGGTTATCAACTTGGTAACTCAACCCAGTAGAGAGATGGGTGAGTCCTGATTGATCCGGATCATTAACCCGGATCCTATAATGACCTGGGAGTGACGAGTCTCCCCTCTCCATTAACCTAAGTCCTTTGAGTCCTACACTTGGTGACGTACAAATTAAAGCTATAAATTGCGTCACTCGCTACTCTCTTTATAACGTGTAAAATCACATAACAACGTACCCCAGTCCATCTGCATACACTGTACAAAAAATAAAGTAGCGGCTGTCAAACAAAAACCATTAAATTAAAGTAAAATACTTTAACTGAAAAAGCAATTAATTTACAGGAATTGTCCTCAAAGATTTTACAGGAAAACACTGTAATGTTACAGATGCTTCCTCTCTTTTCAAATCCATTGTCTTAAAATGTTACATTCAAAATGTTCTGTAGGGAACAATTACTCTGAAAACTTCAAATATAAAATATTTGTAGAATTATACAACCATTAATGAATACAGTATTTCACGATACCAACATTTTGGTTTCGATACCGATACCAAGTCAAGAATTGCGATTCCGATTCTTTTTCGATACTTTTCCTTAAAAAAGGGAAAAACGTCTTAAATGTAATTATTGTGCTTTATATTTCACACCAGAACCATAACCACATTGGTAAGTTAGCTAAAAAGATAGCCATATTAGACAGTTATCATTGCCATTAATTGCCTCGGCAAACTACGAAAACGTTTGTTTGTCACAAAATAAATTACACTTGTTTGACTTAGATTTGAGGGCATGAGCTTGAGCATGATGTAATATGTTATCGATCACATTCGCTAACCTGTCTGTTCTTTAAATTCTTTAAACAGCTCTGGATGCCGGTCGGCGAGGTGCTTAGCCAAGTCTGATGTGTTGGCTCCCTTGGTTGCAGGGATCTAAAACATGTCTGACAGACAGGCCTCGTAGTGTCCGTAGGCTTGCCCTCACTGTCAGAGATAGAGCTCAAATACTTCCAAATTTCGCTTCTGGCGTCTTTTCTGTCAACAAGCCGAGGCGCAGCGGCAGTTGCACTCCCACTTGCAGCCATGCTTCTCGTTTTCTCACATGCTCTTGCAGCTAGCGCGTGCACGAGAGAGGGGAGGGACCTTAGAGCGTTGGCTTGAGAGGAGAGGGACTGCAGGCACGGCTGTAGTGCAGGGGAGAGGAAGCAGAGCGCTGAACACACCGGCTCTTATTAAAACGGCCGGCGTTCTCACCGGAGTACTTTTCCCCGTCATTCTTAAAGTACCGATACTAATGAAACGGAGGAATCGTAACGTTTTTTAATGACAGGGTTATCGCGGTACCTGTTCAAGTATCGGTCATACCGTGCAACACTTGTCACTAGTTCATCAAAAAGCTTACAAGTTGGGACTTTGGTGCTACTAGTGCTGCTTCCTGGCGTCACTAGTAAGGCTTATGTGCCAACTAGTCGGACAAAAGTGCAACTAGTTGCTGAAAAAGAGCGACTAGTATAATGTTTTATTGAACTAGTAAAGCAGAGTGCCAAAACTAGTTTGACCATATATCTAACAAGTTAAATCAAAGAGCCAACTAGTGCAGGCAGCCGCCGTCTGATATCAAGGATATGGAATAAATACTCAAATGGCTTGCCATAGCCGTCGTCACCCAGCCTCCCTTTCTCAGGG
Organism: Harpagifer antarcticus; assembly: GCA_902827135.1. Taxonomy (NCBI): domain Eukaryota; kingdom Metazoa; phylum Chordata; class Actinopteri; order Perciformes; family Harpagiferidae; genus Harpagifer; species Harpagifer antarcticus. The sequence continues at coordinate 522,972 of CADEHL010001161.1, read as the reverse complement.
GTCCCTGTCATCACATGACGTCTCAGCAGTGTTGGATGCACACGACACTGGAGGGTGTCGGCCAAGTGGAGAGGAACACAGGACCAGCTGTTTTTCAGGTCGCTGGTGTCGACCAGACTTCCTCTCTACCGAAAAGTGAACTTTGTTCATCTCCAAGAGCAGGATGATGTCATAAGCAGGGCTCTCTATTACATCCAGCGCCGCAGGAGACCCACGAGACGTTGAGCGTGCTGCTGAGTCTCGCAGAGTGTCAAAACTTGCCCAAACTCTCCGTCAAGAATGGCATTTTGTGCAAGGTAAAGAAAGACAGACAAAATGAATACGACAATCCCCACCAAATTGTGGTTCCAAACTCCCTTAAGGCCCAAGTCCTCAATGGCATACATGACTTCAGCCGGTCATCAGGGACAGGCCCGCACGCTTTCTCTTGCCAGGCAGAGATTCTTTTGGATAGGGATGGAACGTGACATCATCAATCATGTGAGAAATTGCTTCTGATGTGTGGTTGGGAAAAACACCTGAGCCTAACGACCGTTGCTCCACTTGAAAGCATTGCACCTCTGGGCCGTCCCCTCCCCGGGATAGTGGTGGTCTAATGGATAAGTGAGGTGGGGGTGAAGATCGGAAGGTTGTGAGTTTCAAATCCCGCCAGGAACACCACCACTAGTGTGCCCTTGAGTAAGGCACTTAGCCCCTTAGTTACTCCAGGGAGAATGTCCCTGTAATTGGTAATTGTAAGTCGCTTGGTATAAAAGCGTCAGCTAAATGAAATGTAATGAACCGATGGAAACTAGTCGGATGCTGAACAGACTGACAAAAAGTGTGTGGATGTTTTGGTAGTCACAGATTCATTTTACTAAACTGTCTCATGCATTCCCTTGCAAAAATCAGTCAGCTAAGCAGGTCGCTCGTCGACTTTGGAATGACATTTTCTGTCACAACGTGACCCAGTGGTTTCTCTTGCTGCCAAGGACAGTGAGACAAAGACAGTTAACTGGCTCCTGCAGATGGATGATTGCAAATGATGGGGATGAGATAGCCAGCCAGCCTAGCCGTTCTTCAGTTGTGGCTGTGAGCACAGGCACCTTCAGAAGCAGAAGAGTCTTTGATCTCACATGTTGTGGGTGATGTTTTGAATCCTTCAGACTCTTCCGTACGTGTCAGGGCCGTCCCTCCCTCATCATGAGGTCATATGGTTTCTCCAAACACATCCATTCAGATCAAGGAGACAATTTTGAGAGTCAACTCATTAAAGAGCTCCATGGAGGTGGCTGGCGTCCAGAAGTCACACACCACCCCTTACCATCCTATGGGGAATGGAGTTGTCGAACGGTACAACAGAAACACTGGGAGCATGATAAGGGCCCCTGCCTTCACATTCCAAGGCCAGGTGGCCACAAAATGCTCCAAATGCTGACATTCTGTTACAATTGCACAGAGCACGAGACAACAGGCTTTGCCCCTTTCTTTCTCATGTTGGGAGGATCCCACGTCTGCCAGTTGATGTTTGTGTTCCAGCATGCCCTCCCTAGCAGTGCTGTTGTTGACCATTGTGAGTTTGTTCTTCCCGCTTGAAACGTGACCTGGATGAAGCTTGCTCACATTGCCCGGCAGAACAGTCGGCACTGAACAGGCGCGTCAGGCAAAAAACGACAACCGCAAAGCAAAAGGGTCACCTCCTCACATTGGTGACAGAGTCTTGCTTGCAAATCGTGGCGAGAGAGGGAAAAGAAATATTGCAGACGGATGGGTTCCACAGTTTATGAAGTGATATCTGTGTGAAGCCAGGAATCAATGTGTACTGCATTAGAGGACCCTGTGACGGACAAAGGAAGGGAAGGACACCAGGAATTCTCAAGCTGCTCTTCTGTCGCTGGAAGTGGACAACGTGGACCCAGTGGTTTCTCTTGCTGCACAGGACAGTGAGACGAAGGACAAGTTAACTGGCTCCTGCAGATGGATGATGCAAATGATGGGGATGAGATAGCCAGCCAGCCTGATTGTTCTTCAGTTGTGGCTGTGAAGCACAGCACCTTCAGAAGATGAAGAGTCTTTGATCTCACATGTTGTGGGTGAGGTTTTGAATCCCTCAGACTCTTTCGTACGTGTTCAGGGCCGTCCCTCCCTCATCATGAGGTCATGCAGACTGCGTGGGGCCTCAGCTTGCGGAGGGGGCCCTCATCTTGCGGAGGGTGCCTCAACTGAGCCGAAAATGTGGCGCGGCACGGCTCCACTAGCGCCCCCCCGTTGACGCTCGCGAAAACAGAGGGCCTCATCATATAACTTTGCGTGGGGCCTCATGTTGGCCAGGGACGGCCCTGTACGTGTTGCCACAGTTGCCCTCCACTGTTGAATGTGAGGTGTCCCAAGATTCTTCTTTACAGCCCTCAGCAGAAAGAGCTCATTGTGTGCCCTTCCCCTGAACATGGCAACAGATACACAACTAGGTGCACTCACACAGGGCCATGTAGTTAGTGAACAGCCTCTTCCACTTTACACTAGGGCAGGGTAGACCTGTTAAACCTCCAGCTCGACTCATTTGTGAAATGAACGAGCAGATTGTAGATGACTCAGTGTCAACAAGTGGTTCTTTGTTTTCTATTGTGAGAGACATATTATTTGGTTAGACTCCTGATAGTGATATAGATAATATATACACTGAACAAAAATATAAATGCAAACACTTTTGTTTTTGCTCCCATTTTTCATGAGATGAACTCAAAGATCTAAAACATTTTCTATATACACAAAATAAACCATTTCTCTCTATTGTTCACAAATCTGAAAAAATCTGTGATAGTGAGCACTTCTCCTTTGCCGAGATAATCCATCCCACCTCACAGGTGTGGCATATCAAGATGCTGATTAGACAGCATGATTATTGCACAGGTGTGCCTTAGGCTGGCCACAATAAAAGGCCACTCTGAAACGTTCAATTTTATCACACAGCACAATGCCACAGATGTCGCAAGTTTTGAGGGAGCGTGCAATTGGCATGCTGACAGCAGGAATGTCCACCAGAGCTGTTGCCCGTGAATTGAATGTTCATTTCTCTACCATAAGCCGGCTCCAAAGGCGTTTCAGAGAATTTGGCAGTACATCCAACCGGCCTCACAACCGCAGACCACGTGTAACCACACCAGCCCAGGACCTCCACATCCAGCATGTTCACCTCCAAGATCGTCTGAGACCAGCCACTCGGACAGCTGCTTGCAACAATCGGTTTGCATAACCAAAGAATTTCTACACAAACTGTCAGAAACCATCTCAGGGAAACTCATCTGCATGCTCGTCGTCCTCATCGGGGTCTCGACCTGACTCCGGTTCGTCGTCGTAACCGACTTGAGTGGGCAACTGCTCACATTCGATGGCGTCTGGCACGTTGGAGAGGTGTTCTCTTCACGGATGAATCCCGGTTTTCACTGTTCAGGGCAGATGGCATTGTGTGGCGTTGTGTGGGTGAGCGGTTTTCTGATGTCAATGTTGTGAATCGAGTGGCCCGTGGTGGTGGTGGGGTTATGGTATGGGCAGGCGTATGTTATGGACGACGAACACAGGTGCATTTTATTGATGTCATTGTGAATGCACAGAGATACCGTGACGAGATCCTGAGGCCCATTGTTGTGCCATTCATCCACGACCATCACCTCATGTTGCAGCATGATAATGCACGGCCCCCATGTTGCAAGGATCTGTACACAATTCCTGGAGGCTGAAAAACATCCCAGTTCTTGCATGGCCAGCATACTCCACCGGACATGTCACCCATTGAGCATGTTTGGGATGCTCTGGATCGGCGTATACGACAGTGTGTTCCAGTTCCTGCCAATATCCAGCAACTTGGCACAGCCATTGAAGAGTGGACCAACATTCCACAGGCCACAATCAACAACCTGATCAACTCTATGCCAAGGAGATGTGTTGCACTGCGTGAGGCAAATGGTGGTCACACCAGATACTGCCTGGTTTTCGGACCCCCCCAATAAAGCAAAACTGCACGTTTCAGAGTGGCCTTTTATTGTGGCCAGCCTAAGGCACAGCTGTGCAATAATCATGCTGTCTAATCAGCATCTTGATATGCCACACCTGTGAGGTGGGATGGATTATCTCGGCAAAAGAGAAGTGCTCACTATCACAGATTTTTTCAGATTTGTGAACAATATTTGAGAGAAATGGTTATTTTGTGTATATAGAAAATATTTTAGATCTTTGAGTTCATCTCATGAAAAATGGGAGCAAAAACAAAAGTGTTGCATTTATATTTTTGTTCAGTGTATATATTAGGGCTGTCAAGTTAACGCAAAAAAAAAACGCCACTAATTATTTTAACGCGATTAACGCATGTGTATTTTTTTCCTCGGCCGCGCCGTAGTTTCAGAGCGCATCGAGTTTAAAATATCATCTACAAGCTAATGCTGACAGCCCCGCTCCTGCCGTCCGCTTGTGGCAGACCACACTTCCACGCTCACCGGCAGGCACCGACTGGCCATCAGGAGGACCAGGAGGATGTGTGTATGTGTGGCTCGAGCGAGCGAGAGAGAGAGAATGGGCACACCTTACGTGTATTGTTGTTGTTAGCATCTGGTGCTAGCTAGCTGCGCTAACGGATATAAGGAGCTGTTTCAATGAAAACAGAGGAGCGACATTTCGCTACAACTGCGCCGAGCACTTGACTTTATGCAGGAAGCCAGACAGTGGGACATAGTACGAAAAGTCAGCACACTCAGCACGGATAGTGCGCGCAACATGATTGCAGCGTCCAGGCAGCTCCCGTTCGAGCATATGCCTTGAGTTACACATAGCTCTAATGATCCATCACAGACACACACACACACGCAGGTTTTTGTGAACTAAAAGGACACTTTGACCCAAACACGTTATTTCCATCATTAGATGGACACCCCTATCCACTAGCTTTACAAAGATGTTTTGAATATCAAAAAATCTATTTTGAGCCATACAACACAAATCCCACTTCAAATGTCGAATACACATAGCACAACTCAAAATACAACAACCTGACACCATGCTTAATTATGAAGACAGCAGATAATGAGCTGTATAAGCCCCGCCCATGACACAATGGTCATTTGTGAGGACAGTAGCTATACAACACACAAACATGTCACTGTGGGCAAACATGATTACATGGAACATAACTTTACACAAACAAGTGTTGGATTGTGCATTACAAGAACAAACCTTTTATAAACGGACAACATGTTTGGCACAACAGCATAGGAATACCTTATTTGTGTTGTAATATTTTAATAGACCATATGGTGCAACATAGATATATAGCTTAAAAGTATGTTAATGTGTTTTAGTTATTGCTTGCCTCCTGTTTGCAATCTGTTGTTTTCCTGCAAATGTAGAACCACATTCTAATACTCTCCAGAGGGGTATACTACAAGCAGGTCTTCCGAGACTAATTAAACCATTTGCAAGTAAATGCTTATATTTGCAGTACTGCTAATTGCAATTACATCATCGATATAAAAAGAACCGATAACCATTTTATAGCAAAGTGACCGAACTGGTTTATCAATAATACAAAATGCTATTTGCCCTACAAGACTGCTCATCTACTTGGAGCATTACCTTTTAAAAGCTGATACAAAAGGACATATTAGGCGCATTCACACCGCAGTACTTTTCCCACAAAGGTTCATGCGAACTTAGTTCATGCAAACTCTTTAGTTCGCATGAACTAAGTACAGATCGCGTTCACACCGGAAAAAGTCCCTGGGGGTGGATTAGGCAAATGAAGCCGCTGACTTCACTTCTTCTTCTTCTGCTTTGGGTTTACTGGCAGGCTACAAACAACTTCACGGCGTATACTGCCGCCCGGAGTCCCCGGCCGGAAGTCCCCGGAGTTGGGGACTGGCTTCAGTAGAAGCTGCTGGGACTCCCAGCAGCTTCTACTGAAGCCTTCCGAGTAAATCGCCAGAACGCCGACACCTCCTCATCTCCACCGCTCCCATGTTTTATTTTGTGTTGCCATAAGTTAGTCTCTCTGCGTTTCTGCGCTGGGCTAATGCTAATGCTAATGCTAATAATGCTAATGCGAGGATAATAAAATGGCGGCTTCACAAAACTTTTTGGAAGTTTTACGGGGCGTGGTTTGCAATCCGCCCAGCCAATCAGAAATATAGCTCTTTTCTCACAAAAGAGCCGCTCGTAAGTCCCTGCTCTCTAGCAGGGACTTACGAGCGGCTCTTTTGTGAGAAAAGAGCTATATTTAGTACCGGCTCTTTTTGGTGTGAACGCGATAAAAGAGTTCACTGAACTAAGTTCGCATGAACCTTTGTGGGAAAAGTACCGCAGTGTGAATGCGCCTATTGCACCTTGCACAGTGAACAATGAGCCAAGTTTAATGGTTATTTTCACATAACATTTTCTCACGTGAATATTGAGCTAAGACTAAATCTTTATTATTTTAAACGTTGCTAAAACAGAAACTAACTACCGTAATAAGGTAAACAACTATCCACAATCCAATTTTCATCAAAACAACCTCACACCCGCCGCCCTCCAAGCTGGTCAAATCACACAGGTGTCTGTTAAAATGTGATGTTTGTAGCTTTATAACAGAGGAGTTATTGAGTTTATCTTTATTCAGCGTTGCACTTCTTAGACGGCCCCTGACCCCTCCTCTCTCCTCTGGCTGCAGACAGACATCTGTGTGATGTGTCCAGCTCAGAGGGTGGCGCCGGCGGGTGTGAAGTTGTTTTGATGAAATTGGATTGTGGATAGTTGTTTACATTATTACGGTAGTTAGTTTCTGTTTTAGCAACGTTTTGTTTATGAGTGTTTGATCTGTGAAGTTCCAATCCTTCAATATAACTATCTGCTGCAACGACCCCTCAGCCCCCGGAATGATTTTTTCTTTATTCTCCTTACATAACAGCTTTAATCTCATAATTATCCTTATAATAAAACTTTGCTCCTACATGTAACATAATAATGAAAAGTTTAACTGTGAACTGTCCTCACTGCATGTTGATTAAATGTCATCATCTTTTTTGTCGTGCCTTGGTTCCTGACGAAGTCTCTAATATTTTGCAAAGAGCGACCAGCCAGAATAGGATGCTCTGCAGCTTGGCACTGTCTGCATTCTATCATCGTGGCCAATTTCCCCTTGGCAAAGTGTGCATTAAAGTGTCTCAAAACTGCTGCCAACTCTTTTGGAGACCACTTCTGTTTTTGCATCCTCCTGGGATTCCTCTCCACAGCATTTTCAAGAGACTCTACAAACAGAAAAAGAGATCAGTCAATGGTAACCACGCTAACACATTTTATTGAAGATGTATTATGTTACTTACTAAAACTGTAACTACAAATGGCTTTGGGATGAAGCCATCAAACTGTCTTTCCGGCTTTCCTTCTTCCAATGTCTGATATTGTGCTGGTTTAAATGCTAATGCTTGCTCTTTGCCATATTTAAACATCTGTAAGTCTAACTGTGCAGAGCTTGCAGGAATGATTCTTCAACCGGTTACGTTTAGTTTTTTTACTTAAGCAGCTTAAAGTTATTATTTTACATAATAGTACTTACAGGATCAAGTTTTCTGAGACTTGTATTTCGTCCTCACAATGTTTTTAAATGACTTAACAGGAAAAAGACGCATGTAACAATATAGTTTCAGGAAACCATATTCTGTTCATTTTTGGTCATGATAAAGGCTCAGTCATCATTGTGAAATTAACCCCGTCGAGATGCAGGACTCAGACGCATGATAGAAACTAATTTCTCAATCATTAATGCTTTTGTTGTAAGCACTATCCATCAAGTCTGAGCAAACCAGAAGCACACAGTCCTCGTGAAGAAGATGACATTACATTTTGTGTCAAGCTATTTATAAAACAAGTGTTAATGTAGTGAAATGAACAACATATAAAAGTCATAAATAACTCACCTGTGTAATGTCATCATAGTGGGACTCACATGTCATAGCAGCATCTTCATGCAGAGTCTCTGCCTCTGTGGAAATCTTGTGAATGAAGAAGGACCAAGTTTAATTACTAAACATCCAGAGTAGTACACAAATGCTTTACTCGCTCTTGTTGTGAGTTAACAACACAATCAGGTAGAAAGACACTGATTATAGTATTTCATATCTAAGGAGTATGATCATTCAGTTTAACATTAAGAAGAAAAACAGCATTGACACACAGTCCTCTGAGAGTCTAAAGCTGTCCAGTATGTTAGGGAATAATTCTCCTTTACTCCTAGATATCTAACGTTTTGCCCTTTGACGTTGATTACCAGGCTGCGTAAGCTATATGTTGTTGTTCCCAGTTTATGACCGGGCAACTCTCGGTCACAAATGGTTTATGGTTGTGAGAACGCTGGAACATTTCCTTCTCGGTGTTTGTGGACTCCAAGGTGTAATCTTCGAGGCCATAAGGGTCAGACAAGTGATTCAGTGTTCCCAGATGTTTAGGCTACCTCCAGTGTTCACAGATGTTTAGGCTATCTCCAGTATTCCCAGATGTTTAGGTTATCTCCCCAACTATGTTGATTACTCTCTGTGAACCTGTTAAAAGGTCTAGCGAGAGAGAGGCGCTTCAGAATTGACGTGGCATCTCTCCCGGGCAGTCAGATCGTAACTGCTGTGACTTGTGATGTGAATTCTCCGGCCGATACTCGTAATAAACCACCAGTGTTTGACATCAAAGCTCCAACTCTCCTCGTGTCTCTCTGAGTCTTCATGGTTTATAACTGGAAAGAAATATGTAACTAATACCAACATTGAGTTGTGGTTAACTCACCTGTTGAATGTCATCATAGTGGGACTCAGATGTCATGGCAGCATCTTCATGCAGAGTCTCTGCCTCAGTGGAAATCTTGTGAATGAAGAAGGACCAAGTTTAATCACTAAACATCTAGAGTAGTACACAAATGCTTTACTGGCTCTTGTTGTGAGTTAACAACACAATCAGGCAGAAAGACACTAATTATAGTATTTCATATCTAAAGAGTATGATCATTCAGTTTAACATTAAGAAGAAAAACAGCTTTTGACATACAGTCCTCTTTGTGTCTAAAGCTGTCCAGTAGAGTGATACACAGGACCTGTATCTAACCTCACAATTCAAATCCAGTCTTCATGATTTATAACTGGAAAGAAACATGGAACTAATACCAACATTGAGTTGTGGTCAACTCACCTGTTCAATGTCATCATAGTGGGATTCAGATGTCATAGCAGCATCTTCATGCAGAGTCTCTGCCTCAGTGGAAATCTTGTGGATGAAGAAGGACCCAGTTTAATCACTAAACATCCAGAGTATTACACAAATGCTTTACTGGCTAGTAAATGTCAGGAGTTTGGAAGTATTATAAAATTGAAAGCGAAGGCAGTGTAACAGCCAGATGCAATGTTTGCAAGGCGGAGGTTCCGCGTGGTGGAAAGAACAGAGCTACGTTCAACACGACCAATCTAATACGCCACCTGAGAAACAAACACCAACAACAACACGACGAGTACACAACGGCCACTCAGGTAACGGCACTGAAACAACCGACACTTTCAGAGACTTTTAAAAGGAAAGAGAAACTGCCCCAGAACAGTGAAAAGGCCAAAACAATAACAGCCAAGATAGCTGAATTCATCGCATTGGATGACCAGCCGTTATCTGTTACCTTTTTTCTCTCTTAATGCATTGCATAAAGATCGGATCGGGAAAAATCGGTATCGGCAGATTGTCAAAATCAAATGATCGGAATCGGATCGGGAGCAAAAAAAGGTGATCGGGACATCCTTAATTAAGTCATATTACAGGATAAAGGAAATACAGAACAACTGCCGTATGCAGGGAAGACGCCGACGTGTCGCACTTATCATTCATATCACATCATCAATCACATCTTCAATCATATAATAGGCTATATATCATATATTTCCTTATCTGAGTCAGCTTCTCGAGCCGTATCTGGCCGTGCAACACTTACAGTGTCACTAGCCTACTACGCAGAAGTATTATTTTAAGCAACACATTAAGTTGATGAAACACTCAACTCAAATGTAATTATGTTAATTATTTAATTATTACGTCAGATCACTCGTGTCTTAGATGAGGCAGTGATATCATAAACCTGTTAATGTAGGTCTACGCATTGAAACACTCGCATGTGCAACTATGTTGCTTTTATCCTGGATAAAGTGTTTAAGTCATGGATGTTTAAAGTTTAACTTCTTCATATTTGTCTAATATTATAGTTTCATTTTCATTAATGAAGTATGACGCTGCGCTGTCAGTACGCTTGTCCATGTTTGTGATGATTGGTCAAATGTTGCTAGCCCCGCCCCTTGAACGCGCTCTCAGCCGGACAGAGAAACCCTGGGTTGATTTACTGAGTTGATAACCAGCTTCGTGGACCACTTAGCGAGATCTCGTTTGTTAGGATTAGTTAAGATAACTCAAACATATTCAGGGTCTGTTGAACTGGCTTCGTAGTACAGTTTACTGGTGGCTGCATAGCAGCGCTAATGTCAAAGACACAAACATTATACATTATATTTAAATGTTACCAGGATGCAGTGAAACAAATATTTGGGAAGGCTTAGCCTTCCCTAGCCTACAGTACCCGCCGCCCCCTGCCTTCACCAGAACTGGCTACAACAACTGGCGCCATTCTCTTGTACGTGATAAGGGACTGGGAAGGCATGAATCAAGCAAAGAGCACATAGATCCATAGATCTCTTAATTTTGCTCTCAAAATGCACCAGATTGATGCTTTTAACTTCAATATTTAAAAAAAAACAACTTCCGGGGGAGCCTGCCCCCGGACCCCCCTAGAGGGTGTTAGGTCCACTCCCCACTTGTAAAAATAGCACTTTACCACTGCACCCACTCTAATTTCAGATGCACCCTGAGTCATTTTGTTCTGGAACCGGCCGGCGGGCCTGGATGGAGGAGGGTTACAGTGTCCAAATGTAATTGTGGTATTACTGGGCTGTGCAGCTGAGAACTATTAATAATAATAATAAAACGTTTTATTTCGAGGCGCCTTTCAGGACACCCAAGGTCGCCTTACAGTGCATTTAAAAGTTAAAACAGCTAAAACAAAAACGGAACACAATGTAATCGAACCGACAAGGCAATACAGCAGCATAAAAGCATAAGACAGGCAAGACAAGAGTGTGGAGTGACGGAGTGAGAGGAGGATCTGTGATAGCAGGTTGAATGTGTTTTAGAGTGAGTAGGCCAGTTTAAACAGGTGGGTTTTGAGGTGGGATTTGAATGTCGTGATGGAGTCAGACTGTTTGATGTGAGGAGGCAGAGAGTTCCATAGCCTGGGCGCGGTGCAGCTAAAAGCCCTGGCTCCCATGGTGCTAAGGGGATAGGTGGGGACAGTCAGGAGTCCGGCTAAGGATGAGCGCAGGGAGCGGGAGGGGGTGTATTCCTGGAGGAGGTTTGAGAGATAGGTGGGGGTGAGGTTGTTGAGGGCTTTGTATGTAAGCAGAAGGTTTTTGTAGTCAATCCGGTGCTGAACAGTGAGCCAGTGAAGTTGGATGAGGATTGGGGTGATGTGGTCAGACGATTTGGTACAGGTAATGATCCGGGCAGCCGAGTTTTGAATGATTTGGAGTCTGTTGAGTAGTTTTGTGGGTTCCTATTATGTTCTATGTTTCTACAAAGGCTGCTCCTCATTGGACTGAAATGGAATCTCATAGTTTGAATCTACCTCTTCCCTTATGTATTCAGATACAGTAAGAAACTTAAGAAAACAAACACACAATTCAATTGTAAAACAAATGATAAAGATCTCGTATGATGTGAAAAATATTTCAAAGAACCACATACATTATCACCATACAGTCCAGTATGGGGTGTTCATTCTTTTGTGCAGACGCAACTTTCAATGATTGGAGTCAAAGGGACTCAAAATGATCTGCCTTTATTTGGCAGACTCGAATGTCATGACGTCCTTTGATGAAATGAGGTGTACATTCAATCTTGATAAAAACATTTCTTTAAATACCTCCAGCTTACAAGCTTAGTTAAAGCTAATCAAAATGATGCCCTGAGGAGACAACAACAATGATGATAAAGGACAGCCTGAGAAAGGGTATCATATGAGAGTTTTACAATATGCTCTAATCTTTCTAATTTGAGAATTCACATATGCATGGAAGGACAGCCTGCAGACTGACGTTTCAGATAGAGTGGCGAAGTCACGCCCATCTACTTCCGGTCCATGGGACCTTATTTCGGAAAAGTTATGTATCGAAGTCAATGAAGAGATGGGTCTTGCTCGTTCTTTCGCTTCCCGTCTGATGAAAGGACCAGGAGTGTCTGGATCAAGTTAGCTACCTAGCTAGTAGCAAGCACGTTAGTTAGCATTACAGTCTTAGCCTTGTCATTTGTATTAGCCTTAACATCAAGTAACATCAAGTAACCCAAAATGTTAAACAGTAAGAGTAGTAGTCATATTTCGTGAACCCTTTGAAGAGTACTGTCACACCGGTGTTATCATTCTATAATACACCATTTAAGCCCAGAGGAGAAATGCTAACGCTAACGCTACATTAGCATCGGCGATCTTTTCTACTTCATGCTATCTGCACAAATGGTTGACATTAAACATTACAAAGACCAGGCAGTTCAGAGAGAATCAAAGGAAGGCAGGCAGCTTTACATGACATTCTTCTGGACGTGTTTCATTGTGTTGATAGTGAGGGTAGTCAATCACTTTTTTGACAAGACAGTAGTGACGGCCATCTTGGTAGCATATATGTGTGGGCTGGTACTTTCTTTACGGGACAGGAGTGAGCAGAGGGTAGAGTTGTCGATTCTTGCTCTGTTTCCTGTGACTAAACAGACGCGCTACCATGGAAACCAAACAATGGTGTAGCTGTATTAAAGTCTGAGTGAAAACAGTCCTGAGTAAATCTGATTTTGTCAGAAATCGGGAGAAATATCACTCCGGGAGGAAACCGGGAGAGGGCAATGAAATCGGGAGTCTCCCGCGAAAATCGGGAGGGTTGGCAAGTATGGTGACGTGTGTTGTTGTGCGAGACCAGAGATGTAGTTCATTGATCGTTTCACACGGAAAAATGTGTTACTTCACAGTTTTACGACACATCTTTTTTTTACTTGCAAAATTATCTTTTAAATTGACAAACATCATATATGTACTTCGTGGCAAAATTCAAACGGGATCGAAAGATAATCTTTCTCTCTCCATTGACTTCAATACATCATTTTTCCGAAATAAGATCCCATGGAGCTCCCCCGGAAAGGGAGGGACTTCGCCTCTCTATTGGAAAAAAGCTTGGATTGCTGCTCATACCAGGTCTAATAATACTAAAACTAATACAGTATAACTGATTGATGTGAACATATGTGACCCCGGTTGGGGGGCTTCTGCGTTTTGCCCTGTGGACCACAGTAGCTATTACACATTTTTTGTAAGGCTGTATTGTGTAAACTTACCAACTTTTCAATTGTGATACAACATGAACACCGCTACCTACATTGTAGCAAAGTTATATTCTAGGGGTGTAACGGTATCCGTATTCGTCCCGTACCGTCACGGTTCGGACGTCACGGTTCGGCACATGCAGTCACACGGCGAATACGCCTTTTTTTTACGAGTGGGTAAAAAGTCTGTCACTCAGGGCAGCATTACACTATATATTATCCAGGGGGCGGTATTCCGCCTAAAAGCCAGCCGCCCGTAAATAACAAATGAAGAACAAGAACAAAACACAACAAAACGAACACAATACATGAAGAAGAAAAGTTAGCTATGGCGAGTTCACACAACACACAGGAGCTAGAAGACCCACCTGCTTCTTTTAAATCAGGTGTGTGGGAACATTTCGGGTTCCCTGTGGACTACAACAATGATGGGGTGCGAGTTGTGGATCGGACGAGCACGGTGTGTCGGCGTTGTTTGACAGCGGTGCGGTATGCTAGTGGTAACACGTCAAACATGCTCAATCACATCCGAGTCAGTCTCAGTCCCCAGCGAGAGGGTTTTCTCCACGGCAGGTGACTTAGTTACCATAGTTACCGCCAACAGATCTGCCCTCACTGCTGACAACGTAGACACACTCATCTTTTTGAAGACAAACTTGAAAATAGAGTAAAGCTCGAGTACCTTTATTTAGGCATAATGGCCTCACACACTCACAAGTTAATTACACATGTTAGACATTGCTCCTAAAGGTACAGATTTTATTTTGTTTTATATTTATCATTGTATTTATTTTATATTTTGACATCAGGAGATGTTATACAGTTCTGTATTGCCTTTTATTGATTGTGATTGAAACACTTTCTTATTATTTATTTTAATATTTTCAAGACATTCTTTTTAGTTGTACAGCTTATTTAACCTTTTTGTTTGACATCAGCCATTATACATAATATGGCCATCTGAGTGTGTGTGTGTGTGTGTGTGTGTGTGTGTGTGTGTGTGTGTGTGTGTGTGTGAGTGTGTGTGTTACTGTTTGTGGTTTGTTTTTAACTGTGTAATGCAGTTAATGATTCCAAAAGTTAGAGTTCCTTATTTTCATACCAACACTTGCACTACTGCTAAAAATAACCGAACCCGTACCGAACCGTGACCCCCAAACCGAGGTACGAACCTTCTGTGAACCGTTACACCCCTATTATATTCATTTGTATATTTGCATCTCTAAAGACACAAGGGTACATGTAGATCTCATGTCTTTCATCTGAAATCCAGGTCCTTTTAATGAGTCGGCCCACCGCAGCAGACAGATGCTGGCGGGGGTTTCTAAACAGCGATGTGCTCTACAGAACGGCTTCTTCGATCAGTCCTTCAAACGGATATTTGAGCGAGAAGCTCTGAGTGACCCTGTGAGACTGGCCCGACAGAACCGCAACCAGCAGAACAACAAGAACCTGGGCAAGGCCTTCCTGCCCTGTAACAGAGTCACACAGCCGTGAGAGATTACACACACACAGACAATAACACACACATATACATGCATGAGTCCTCTCACGGTCGTATCGTCTCCCTCCAGCTGTGGGTCAGGCAGTTACTACGGGACTCTGTCAGGACCGTTGGAGGCCATGAGTCCGCTGTCAGTCACACAGAAAGCCCACCGCTCTCCTGGACGCAACATCATCACCTCCCCCTCCAAGAAAGGCAGTGGTTACAGGTTTATGGCAAGAACTCTTACATAAGCACAGCATAATGTAATTTATTGTTTTCTGTATACTCTGGAACAACTAAGATACTACAGTGTGTCCTTTTCTTTTCTTATAAACCGTCAACTCAAACATATTTGATTGAATATCACGAACAGTTCTAAGGATGCTATGGCTAACCGATCACTTCTCCTGCAGCTATCCCAATGTGACTCTGTCCAGAATTGAGTTGTATGCGTCCGACCCGTACAGCAGAACCAGAGAAGTTCTAAAGGTAACGCTTTTAAAATAATTCTGGATTACTATGTTATACCTTTGGGCCTTATATTACTTTTTAGTTTCGGAGATTATTTATCTTGGTTATTATAATACCATATTCACCAAAGTACTGACATTGATGGATGTGGTAACACAACAACTTTCTATAAAGAAGTCAGAGGGGGCAACAAACTAGACAATCAGATGTGGTGGTAAATAAGTCCAAAATTATATGGCAGGTTTATTAAGTTTGCCTTTACTGTAGTCAGTTGTAAAAAATGCTCAAGGACATTTGTCTTATTTGTTTCTAACTTATCCCTTTTGTATTGAACAAGGTAGCAGTTCTGTCAAAAAAAGTTTGTATCATTTGTGTTTCTTTTCCTGCTTTAGCGACAGTTAGCTCCCCAGGTGACATATACCCTGTCCTATAAAATGACATACATATATAAAGTTGTGGCCATGTCGACCATCCTAATTTGTACCATCGACACCCGCTTTATTATTGTCTGTAAACCTCCCATGTGGAGCAGTTTACGCTTTGAAACAAAAGCTTCATTAAAACTGGATGGTGACAAAGTAAGATTATTTCATAGAAATCCTTCGTAAAGACATTACGGTGAATTACGCATTTTTACCATTTTATTATAAACATTTGCTTTAATAAGAACTACTTACAACCTTGAGTTAAGAATACATGTTAATGTGTTTGTGTATGGTACAGAAGGAGGCAGCAATTCATCACTCCAAGTTAAAAGATGGCCCCTTCAGACTCAACCTCCATCCAAGAGATTATTTCCAAGGCAACCCATACCGCAGTGACAAGCCCCTCCCACCCGCAAACAAGCCCCTCCCATCTGACCAGAAGATTTCTGTAGTCCCCTTCAAGCCCCCGTCCCCCAACAAAAAGGTAATTCCTCCGTCTGCTGCACCACTGCAGGGTCAGAGGGAAAAAACTGTTTCTGGCCAAGTGGCCATTCTTTAACCTGCGATATATCTGTTGTATATTTAACTTTTTCACATGTATCTGTGTATTTGTGTGGCTCTATCTTGTGTCAGATTGGAGGAATGAAAGCTGGGACGTTTGGCTCCTACCCCATGCATTCTGCTGATCCATACGCCCTCCGCCGATCCAAACAAGCTGTTCAGGAGCCAGTGTTCTATCCGGCTCCTGGTCCCAAGAGCGTACCTGTCAAAAGTATCATCTCTGTCAATGTGAACAGGTTTGACCCCTACCTCTATTCTTCTTCTTGCCTTTATTTTTTTTCACTTGGAATGCTTTCAGGTGCCACAAATCATCTCAACTGTCTAAATCTTTTCTTCTGATGCTGAATTTACTGAGATTTCCTCTTTTGACTCATTAGAAGTAGCAGAAACAGGCCATTAACAGAACATCAGTTTATGACATTAAAGGTCCCCTATTATACTGTTTTTCATAAATATATTATAGTTCTCAGATATATACAAAACATGTCTCTGAAGTGTTTGGCTGAAATACCAAACAGATCATGCATTGTAGCATCCCATAATCCCCTCTGTTTCAGCCCTGTTTCAAAAGTGCTGGTTGGTTATTGGCTAATGTTTACACAAGCCAAAAAATCGTTATGACATCATAAAGTGGCCAAAATCTGATCAGCTGATTTTCAGACAGGTTTTTATATAAATGGAGCGGAAGGCTTCAGTAGAAGCTGCTGGGAGTCCCAGCATAGGGTGCGTTGAAGCTTGCCGGCGGGCATGTCTGACGCTCGACCAACAACCAATCCCATGAATCTCCTGCCCCGGACACACAAGCAGCGGTTTGATTGGCCAGAGCTTGTACTGGCATATGATTCGATTGGCTGACGCTTCCGTCGTTACGCTTTGCTCTCACAATGCAGTTTGGCCGAAGCGTGACGTCACCCAATTCAAAGTGAATGGGAAGAAGCATTGAAGCTTCACTGCACGCCGCCATGTGTAAGCTCCGTAATCCTAACCCAGGATGGGAGCAACTACAAAATATGTCAATCACTTTTAAAAGTGGAGTAAATGAAGCCACATTACATTTTCACCCTGAATGAGAACCAACAACCTCCAGGAGGCAACATCTGTTTCCATACCATAATTTGTGTTTTCCCATTTTCTCAAAATATCCTGAAGGCTTAATGTCTTAATGTCTTATATGTCAATGTTATTGTCAGTTAGCAATGCTGCTGTTGTTGTTGCATTACAAGTATGTGTGTGTGTTAATTAGCTTTACTAAAACGTCTAAAGACATTCGAGCTAAAAGTAAATGTTCTCTTTCAGGAATGTGCACTCTTCAAACTACACCTCAACTGTTCCAGCTGTGATGACCTTCTGACTACATTACCCACACTGCAGAAACTGCAGACCTTACTCTAATCTAATATTTAGATTTGAAGTCTAGTTAGTCTTTTTGTGAGTACAAGTGCTTAATTGCTTTCAGAAGATACTAAAGCATCCTGAAGTAAATGTTACTTGTACTAGTCTTTATAAACAACTATATTGACGTTTTTTTATGTAGGTGGTAGGGGACCTGTCTGCGAAAAATGTAAGACCAACACTGCCTGATTTTTGCGACCATCAACCATAATATTTCTTGGTATAGAACTCTTGAAAACCGGAAGGGGAGGGACTTCGGCTCTCTATAGAGGCGAAGTCCCTCCCTTTCCGGGGGAGCTCCATGGGACCTTATTTCGGAAAAAGTATGTATTTAAGTCAATGGCAAGAGAACGATTATCTTTCGATCCCGTTTGAATTGTGCCACGAATTACACATATGATGTTTGTCAATTTAAAAGAAAATGTTGCAAGTCCAAAAAATTAAATGTGTCGTAAAACTGTGAAGTAACACTTTTTTTGTGTGTGAAACCGCTCTGTTAGCAGAGTTAGACTCATACCTTTTGTCTCTCTGCAGCAGAAAGGTGAATATTCTCAGCAGTTCAAGTTTAGCCATTCATCACGGCGTTATTTATTAGATGCACACAAGTCAAGAGACTTAAGGACAGAGAGAGAAGGGACGTCACTTCCAACGGTCTTATACCCCAGGTAGTGACATCACAATCATGTGCTACAGCGCTATCCAATGAACACAGTAGTAGCAGCTACTTACATAAACAATATGGTACACAGTATTTTTTTTTTTAAACAATATTTGTATTGAAGTTTTCAAATATGGACGTTACATATACATACAATAACGAACATTACACATACATAAAATAAAATAACGAACATTACTCATACATGGTCAGTCTAGGTGGCAGATACAGTATAAAATCAAATGAATAGGCATGTAAAGGTCAGTATACAGATGATGCAGAACAAAAATCTGAAAGAATATGACGTGGGCGACTACACTGTAGAATCGTATTCCCGTTGCCCTCTTTCCCGCCCCGATCTTTGGTGTTATTAATCATTACAAACATTATTTTTAAGAAAGTCCATGAAGCTCCCCCAGATATTTTCTAAAACTGCCAGCTTTCCTTTAGTAATGTATGTTAAAGTTTTTCTAAAGCGACACATGCTGACAGATCCTTAAAATATGTATTCATATTAGGTTTGTTCACATTTTTCCATTCTATAGCTATTGCCCTGTTAGCTTGTAAAAGACACAAGTCTATAAGTGCACGCTCACTCTTCTTAGAAACAAAGTCTTTTGGATAAATACCCAGGATGCAAGGGATTTTCAGTTTTGTTATCTGGCTAATCATGTTAAGAACCTCCTTCCAAAAACGATTGACCACATTACATTCCCACAAACAGTGAAAGAGTGATCCTTTAGCATCGTTACATTTAAAGCAGGTGTCTGGGGTATTGGGATTAAAGTGATGTAGTTTTGACGGCGTTATATATGTTCTTAAAATCTAATTGTATTGTATCAACTTAAGCCGTGTTGATTGTTTGTGTTTGAGACTTCAGGCACACTTCAGACCATTCTTTTCCAGAGATTTCCTCTTGTAAATCGAGCCTCCAGCTTTTTAGTTTATCTTCTGAAGATTCAGGTGACTTGTCTACAAAGATGTTATAGAGCAGCTATAGCTGGCTTCTACCAACCACGTGTTTAACTGTAATGTCTTCCATTGAGAGAGGTGGCTGAGTAAGTGAGCGGTTTTGAGATACAGAGATAAAATGTCTTATTTGTAAAAACTTAAAGAAGTGCTGAGAAGGAATATCATACTTTTCTTGTATTTCAGTAAATGACATTAATTTTCCATCATTGTACAAATCGGTAATCCTGCTTAATCCCTTGTTCGCCCAAGTCTTAAAACCAGCATCTTCTCTACCAGGTATAAATTGACTATTGCCCCATATGGGGGTGAACCCTGACAGTGGGGGGGTGTCCCCTATATATCTTTGGACCTCATGCCAGATGTGTATGGTATTTCTTAGAAAGGGGTTTTTTGTGTTTTTCCCTAGCTTCTTTGGCTCAGAAGAATAAAGATAGCTACTAAGCGATAACCCTTGAGCTGAGCATGCTTCAATCTTGACCCACGCTGGAGCTTCCTCTGGGGAGAAGTAGCACATGGCTGCTCTCAGTTGTGCTGCCCAATAGTACCAGCGTAGGTTGGGCAGTTTTAGACCCCCT
Source organism: Harpagifer antarcticus (assembly GCA_902827135.1). Classification (NCBI taxonomy): domain Eukaryota; kingdom Metazoa; phylum Chordata; class Actinopteri; order Perciformes; family Harpagiferidae; genus Harpagifer; species Harpagifer antarcticus. The sequence continues at coordinate 502,998 of CADEHL010001161.1, read as the reverse complement.
CTGATTTTTATTCCTAAATAGGTGAATCCTTCCCTATGAGCTGAAAAGGGAGTTTGTATTCTAGGTTGCTGCCTCTCTTGTTCATTTAGATAAAGTATTGAGGATTTATGCATATTTGTTTTGTAGCCTGAGAATTCCCCAAAGGTGGAGAGTCTCTAATAGCCATGGCAAATGGCTCCATTGCTAACACAAACAGCAATGGGGAGAGGGGGCAGCCCTGACGTGTAGATCTGTACAATGAGAAGGATGTAGAAGTAATATTATTTGTCACCACTTCAGCTGTTGGGTTCTTATTAGGGATGCTCCGATCGCCAATTTCGAGGGCGATCGCCGATCGCCGGAATCGGGCGATACCGATCGCCGATCCGATCGAGTGGGCGGGGCCTAAATGGCAGATTTAAACATCACTTTAAATCTTCCATTTAAAGTGATGTTTAAAACTCAGTTAATGCTCATTCACTGGAGCTTCCACAAACAACAATCAACTTAATTATTACATTCAAATGATGAACATTATTCAAGTTTACATTAACTTTGGAGAATAACACGGGAGAAATGAGCGGAATCTCTCTCTCTCTCTCTCTCTCTCTCTCTCTCTCCTCTCTCTCTCTCTCTCTCTCTCTCTCTCTCTCTCTCTCTCTCTCTCTCTCTCTCTCTCTCCTCTCTCCTCTCTCTCTCTCTCTCTCTCTCTCTCTCTCTCTCTCTCTCTCTCTCCTGACAGCCTGTCAGTATCTCATGCAGCTCACTGATCCAGTAATAAGTGACCCGACAGTGAAGAATACATATATTTATAATGAGTAGTTTAGCTTGTTCCAGAGGTAGATAAAATAGCTAAGTGTGTTAGGTCTAACTCTTACGGTACGTCCACACAGCAGCTTTTCAAAAATCTTGAAAATCTTGGAGCTGGGCGTGTCAACCAATCACATGAATCTCCCGCCCCCGACATACAAAGCAAAAAACCCCGGGGATTTTATGCGAGCAATATATATATATATATATATAAACTCCCCAAACAGGCGAAAACCTACCAGTTTCACCCACTGTCTCTGCCACCTCCCTCCATGCCTGGTTCCTCCGGTTTGTATCCCGTTAATAGTTCTGGTCGTAAAGAACCGGGTGATTTGCTACCGTAATTTCTCGTTTGGAATATGAGGAAATGAACTGCGGTCTGGTTCTCCCTGTGTGTGTGTTTCGCTGCGCTTACCGGTCGGGCGGGCGGAGCTGCAGGATTTATGCTTCGTTGCATACCGCTATTTTACTGTTCTTTTTCGGACACCTTAAAATAATGCCAGACCGGTGAAGCCATTTTGGCGAGCTTGTTTTGCCGCACACAGAGAAAAGTGTATTTTACGTCATTCGATCGGCTCTCGCGATCGGCATGTTTAGAGAGCACCGATCGATCGGTAGAGAGTGAGTATCCCTAGTTCTTATATATCGTCCTGATCCATTTGAGAAAGCCTTCGCCTATTCCAAACCTCTCCAACACTTCAAACAAATACTTCCACTCAATTCGGTCGAAGGCCTTCTCTGCGTCTAAGGACAGCAGTGCCATGTTAGGTGACCCTCTTTTTTCATAAAGAATATTTAGTACCCTTCTAACATTATGAAAAGCTTGCCTTCCCTGAATAAAACCATTTTGATCATCTTTAATCATGGCAGGCAGTAGTTTGTTTAGGCGTCTCGACAACGTCTTGCATACAATGTTGCTATCTGTATTAAGCAGTGAGATTGGTCTGTACGATGCAGTCAGTGGGGTCCTTTCCTGGTTTTAGCATCAGAGTGATTAGTGCCCCTCTAAGAGATGGTGGTAGGTCCTCCTTTTCGTATGACTCCAACAGCATATCCAAAAGAGGTTGTAGTAGCTTATCTTTAAATCGTTTATAGATTTCTATAGGAAGACCATCTGGACCAGCCGTCATGCTGGTTATGGCTTCTGAAAGCTCGTCAGTTCCTATGATATGGTGTAGTTTTCCTTTTGAATCATTTGTTCCTGTTGGCCTGTATCTTCATGTTCGGATGTATAAAGTTTTTCATAAAACATTTTAAAAGCACTATTTATTTCTGCAGGGTCATTTGTTAATTGACCATTTGTTTTAATGCTGTTGATAGCCCTTTCAGATTGCAATTTTTTAATACGCCAAGCCAATATTTTGCCCGCCTTTTCTCCCTGATCGTAGTAGCTTTGTTTTAATCTTAGTAAACTAGCAGCTGTCTGGTTACTCGATAATTCACTATATTGAGTCCTTAGGACCAAAAGTTTTGCTTGCAGTTCTGGGGAATCTTGGGTAACAATCCTATCCTCCAAATCTTTAATACAACCCTCCAGTGAATTTAATATGGATTTAAAGGCTTTGTTCTGCGAGCTAGAATAGCTAATAATCATGCCCCTAATGTATGCCTTAAACGCTTCCCAGCGTACAGTTGGAGAGGTTTCGTTAGTATTCATGCTAAAATAGAGGTCAATATGTATTCCTACAAATTCAACAAATGTTCTATCCTGTAGCCATCTGGATTGAAAACGCCACCTGATCTGTCTATACTGGGCTCTAGTGCACAATTGAAGTCTCCCCCTATGATATAATGGCCTGGGAGGGAGGATAAAGTTAGAAAAATGTTTTTGAAGAATAAGGGAACATCCTCATTAGGGCCGTATATATTGACAATATTCAAGGTTTCTGTAAGAAGGGTGCCGTGAATGATGGAATATCTGCCTCTGGGGTCAGAGATCGTCCTAATTATGTTCAAAGGAATGGATTTATGTATAAGAGTTAACACCCCTCTAGCATGGGAAGAATAGGAGGCTGCCATGACCTGACCATTCCATCTTTTCTGGATCTTATGAATATCACATTGTGGCAAATGTGATTCTTGTAAAAGCAGTATTTTGGAATTCAACCTCTTAGCTCTATTTAACACTTGCTTGAGTTTCGATAAATTATTGAGCCCACGTACATTCCATGAAGTTATCTTAAATTCTGTATTGGAAGCCATATTCTGTTATCTAAACCAAAATACAACAGTATTTAGAAGAAACAGAAAATAACAAAATTCCATAAACACCTGACTGAAATCAAACTGCCTATCAGACTGCTTAACACGACCCCATTTGCTGACCGCAATATGAACAGAAAATAAACACACCATGACATGAAACAAATAAAACAAAACACCCCATGTGAAATTCCCCAAACGAACCTCACCCCTCCCTTTGCTCAAACGATGAGCATCCCTTTCCCTCCTAAAGACTCTAATCATGGAGCTATCTGGTCCTCCAAACTGAGGAACAGAATAAATGTCCACAAGTCCCTAAAGTGTCGCTCCGCCCTAATTTCCATACAAATTATAGAAATGTTAACAAAGGGAATGAATAAAACAAAACACTTCTATAAAATATTTCACTTTAACTTGTCGATGTTTTCATTCACTAGCAAGTTTAAAGCTCTTAAAATAAAATGTATTCATAAGTAAACACTGAGTTTAGCTGCCATTGTTAGGATCTAAAATGTGGATTATTCATTTGTTTTATATCTAATGAAAATTATATAAAATGTGAATTTGGGAGTGTAAAGGCATAACTTAGATTTAACCGTTCAAGGACAGCACTTATTCTTAACAGTATCAATAACAGAAAACACACTTCTTCAACAGCGTAATATAATAAACAGATATACCAGTGTATAGCCTACATACATATTATTACTGCTAAATACTGCAAAGACAAAACCTTACTTTGACAGTGTATATAGTAGACCTTTTACAGTAACAAGTAATATACTGCAGGCCATTCTTTATGGTAATCTCACCAGGTGCTTTCACAGAACTGTAATCTCTGGGCCTCTCCTTGATCTTTTCCAGGAACGTGTGTACATCCGTAGGAGAGGTGAAGAGGTGAGAGTTGCCGTCATGTGTCACACGGAAAGAGGATGGATATTGTATTCCATACCGTAGACCCATGGCTCTGCCTTGGCGACATCATGGAAAAACATGATATGATGTTTGTCAAAGTGGATTTTACCCTTTTCATATGCAGCCGACATCACTTTGGTTTTGTCCTTGTAGTTTAAGAACTTAATCACAAGTGCTCGAGGCGGTGCGTTTGGCTTCGGTCTGCCAGATGGAACTCTGTGCGCCCTTTCAATAGCGAGCGGTGCTGCAAACGAACCGGCACCCAGAATTTCAGTGGTCCATTTTTCTAGAAAGGTGCATGCATCCTTCCCTTCAGCGTTTTCGGTCAAGCCTATCAGTCGCACATTAGATCTGCGGCTACCATTTTCCAGATCTTCCATTTTCGCCTCCAAACTTTCCATCTGTTGTCTCAGATGTTTCGTTGTTTTATTCAGCGCTGAGGTATCGTCTTCCACCGCTCCAAGCCGCTCCTCAGCCTCCGGTAATCGGCCAGAGTATTGTTTTAGCTTGCCTTCGATAGATTGTATTGAGTGTATCACCGTATTACATTTTGATGCAAAGTCTTCCTTCAGGTCTTTCTTTAAATTGTTGATTGCACTCAGAATTTCACCTGAGGATTTCTCCTGCGACAGCTCTTCTCCCGCCTCGTGTTCCATGTAAGGCCAGGTTGAGACAGCGGTGGCCAATCTTCTTTGGATAAAGTTTCCAAAACGTTGTCCTTTTTAATTGTTTTCTTGCGTGGAGGCATTAGTAACACCGTTATGATTGTGTAAAATGCGTTTTCCTTTTACCTCCCGCGTTCAAAATAGTTAATTTACAATATTAGGGCAGAGCGACGACTGAACTACGTCTGATCAACACCGCGCCATAACCGGAAGTCGGTACACAGTATTACATGGAGTCATACAATATACATGTCTCTGTATGTTATACATCAACACTCAATTAACTACATCTCCCGTCTCGCACGGCCGTCACGTTAGCACATTTCACGAAAAGTATTAAACGAGGAGAAAATCACTACCAGTCTGGGCATGTTGAGAGCATAGACTGTATATATAAATGGACGTAGTGTCCGCGACGTCACCCATAGGATTCTGCAGAGTTGCCGAGAAGCCCTTAGTAGACGGAGTCGGCCACTAACGTCTCGACAGTGACGTCAGAGTCTAACTCCCGCCTGCTCCAGCCTGATCAAAATAAGGGCAAAGAGGCGGAGCCGTGGCGGGACCTGCTGCCACCGAGCTGGAAGTTCCAGAGCTAGCTCAAGCTAAGAAGCTAAGCTAACATGAAATACATGCATACCAAGTTACTGCTTGGCACTTTGGTTTTGATAAAACAGTGTAGTTCCCCTATATAAACATTCATAATCAAACGAGACAATCTGCAAGAGAATTAGCTATTTGTTGTTATTCTTAATGCTTATCATTCACATGTTAATACAATTAAATAAGTACCGATACATGCAGAACAATTGTGGTGATGTTCAGCTTAATAAGCCTTGTTCAACATCATTTATTTAACTAATACTACAGCGGGCTGCAGGCGAACCAAGTCCGCGTTTCGCTGCATTCCTTGATCTCCAGTTATAACGCCAGACTCCGCCGCCCGAAGCTAACGGAGCCGCAGGGGGCTAGCTCCCTGCGGCTCTGTTAGCTCCGGCGGCCACCACTGGGATAATTGGGTCCCCTTTTAACGTTTGCTCCCATTTAGCATAATGGCCGTCATATCCATAGACTATAAAAGTCTTACCCAAGGCTGAATCATAAACTAAACTGTATATGTGCATGGGTGTCACAGCCATTATATGAGGGTGGGACAAGTCCCCCCCCACCTTTTAAAATTATTAGTTTAGACCCCCCCCCCCACTTTTACTATCCACTCGCCACTCTGAGCGCTGTGTCAGTGCTTCATTATCAAATCCATTCCACTTGCTTATTGTGAGAATGCCCAAATCAATGAAATTCCGTGCCATGTTTTCACTGCTACTTTGTACCAAGGCAGATTCTCAGAGCCGTACACATGAGCCGTACACATGCTGCGTTTTTTGTGTAGCTGTGTCTTTAGTTGTAAAATAATGCGCGCCACAGTTTCCACGCTGCGAGGCTCCGGCACTAACAGTTCACGAGCGTGCTCCACTAGCATCCGGATATATGGCGCCGTTATTAAAGAGGTGGAGGGAGAGTCCTCTCCTGTCAGACTGAGAGGCTGATAACTACAGCTCAGTGAGGTAAAGGACTCTGTGAGAGGTGGAGGGAGAGTCCTCTCCTGTCAGACTGAGAGGCTGATAACTACAGCTCAGTGAGGTAAAGGACTCTCTGAGAGGTGGAGGGAAAGTCCTCTCCTGTCAGACTGAGAGGCTGATAGCTACAGCTCAGTGAGGTAAAGGACTCTGTGAGAGGTGGAGGGAGAGTCCTCTCCTGTCAGACTGAGAGGCTGATAACTACAGCTCAGTGAGGTAAAGGACTCTCTGAGAGGTGGAGGGAAAGTCCTCTCCTGTCAGACTGAGAGGCTGATAACTACAGCTCAGTGAGGTAAAGGACTCTCTGAGAGGTGGAGGGAGAGTCCTCTCCTGTCAGACTGAGAGGCTGATAACTACAGCTCAGTGAGGTAAAGGACTCTCTGAGAGGTGGAGGGAAAGTCCTCTCCTGTCAGACTGAGAGGCTGATAGCTACAGCTCAGTGAGGTAAAGGACTCTCTGAGAGGTGGAGGGAGAGTCCTCTCCTGTCAGACTGAGAGGCTGATAACTACAGCTCAGTGAGGTAAAGGACTCTCTGAAAGGTGGAGGGAAAGTCCTCTCCTGTCAGACTGAGAGGCTGATAGCTACAGCTCAGTGAGGTAAAGCAGTGGTTCTCAAATGGGGGTACGCGGACCCCTAGGGGTACGTTGGAGTACTGCAGGGGGTACGTGAGATGTATTTTATGTTAATGAAAAAAATATATATAATTAATGCATTTACACAAACTGCTAATAGTAGATTAACTACTTTATTCAAATGTTTACAGTAATTCTGGATAATAAAATGGGAAAAGTAAACGGGGACAGTAAATAATAAATATATTTATAACTAGTTTAGCTAGTTCCAGAGTAGATGAACTAGCTAAGTGTGTTAGGTCTAACTCTTAGTGTATTTTGCTCCGCTCAACGGTCCGTCACAGCGGTGGAGCTGTGATCATGCAGAGCTGCGTGTTCTCCGTCAGCAGCAGCTGATCTGATCCCTGATCCCTCTCTCACGTCCGGTTAGACTTCACTCGCGTTTATGTCCAAATCTGTCAGATCTAGCTAGTTATAGCTAATGATATGACTGCCTGCTTATCAAAGGACCTAAACAATAAGCGTTGCTTGACAGCGGCGTGTGGCCGCAAAGTATAGCGCAGCATTATGCATAATGTTTTTATGAGGAGTCAAAATCCCATGCTCATAAAATGCTCATATATATTTTTCTCTTCATTCCCCACGCCCCTAAATAAATAAATATACCAATTGTAGGAAAAGTAAGGAAGTTTGAGCAGTGTGGGTTTTATATGAACAGAGTTACACATATTTCAAAACGCGAAATGTAATAACTGCAGTTTGCATCCCTGTCAGAATGACAAAGGTCCTCAGTGAAGCACGAGTCCATGTTTCACTACATTGTTAGTACAACTTATTAAAAAGATCAGTTCAATGCAACTAATGTGGTCTCAGTGTTATTGCATGATGTTAAAATTGGTTTGCCATGAATTTAGTGATGGATTGTAAACATTTGAAAGGTAGCATTTAAGTGTTTCTCAGTTACTGTTGTTGTTTTAATAAATCAGACACTGATGGTGCAGCACTGTACTGTACCTCTTTATATAGGCATTTTTTCCTTAACAAATAGTTTTTGAGCTGATCAGGGGGTACTTGGCTGAATTTTTCTTTCAATGTGGGTACGTTATTGAAAAAAGTTTGAGAACCACTGAGGTAAAGGACTCTCTGAGAGGTGGAGGGAGAGTCCTCTCCTGTCAGACTGAGAGGCTGATAACCACAGCTCAGTGAGGTAAAGGACTCTCTGAGGGTTTAGTTCACTTTAGTGTAAGTAGTGGGTCTCAAACGGTTTGGTAATCATTTATGTAAATAAGTATTTCCAAAGCACACCTTTATATGATCATTAATAATAGTTATAAAAACAAGAGAATAACAGGTATGAAATAATTCCAACTCATACTATAGGACAGTAACACAAAAATACAGTTTAAAAGGGGAGTGATTTGTAAAATATGCATAAAGAAAAAGTAAATCTGTTTACAGTTCTGTTTCACATGGGTGTTGTTGAGAGATGTATCCATAGATTTAGTCCCTAATTTTGCTCTCAAAGTGCACCAGATTGATGCATTTAACTTCAACATTTAAAAAAAAATCTTCCCCGGGGAGCATGCCCCCGGATCTCCCTATCGGAGGTGAGTTCCACCACCCGCCCAAACCCCCTGTCAAATTGTCCCACCCATATTGAGGATGCTTCCTACGCGCATGTATGTGTATCAGAGTTCCCGTTAGCCAGTAATTACCGGACTATGACCGGTAAAATATGCTGAAGACCGGCAAATCTAAATCTCTCCGGTCAAAGTGTCCGTTCAAAATAATTTCCGTTTAGCGCAATACCGCATCAGTTGCGCCACTTATGTGACAGACAAAAGAGTATGAGACAGACAAGAATAGTCAATTCTAATGTCTAACACGTAATGTGGAGAAAGAGATGTCCTGTATGGGTTGATTTTGCGTTGATCTGTTGGTAAGGCCTCTGGGTTCCGGTGGGCATGTAAACAAATGCATAATGCTGCGCTATACTTTGCGGCGTCACCCGGTTGCATAGCGACACTTATTGTTTAGGTGTCTTTTAATAAGCAGGTAGTCCTATCATTAGCTAGAACTAGCTGGATCTGATCGATATGGACATAAACGCGAGTAAAGTCTAATGTGACGGGAGAGAGAGAAGCTGCTGACGAGTTGACACGCAGCTCTGCATGATCACATGCAGCGGTGAGCAGAACAAAACACACTTCAGGTTAGAATATCACACGTAGCTATTTTAATGACCTCTCTAACTACCGTAACTAGTTATAGATATGTTTAGTTTTACTGTCGGGTCACTCATTACTGGATCCGCGAGCTGCATGATACTGACGGGCTGTCAGGGAAGGGGGAGAGCGCTCCGTTTATTATTCCCGTGTTATTGTAAGTTACTGTTCACTTTTGAATAATGTAGTTAATCTGCTATTATTAGTTTGTTTAATATCGAATCATATCAATTTGTTTTAAAGCACAATAAATCACAAAGAAGACCTTTGACCGGCACTTTTCTCATTTTGTCCGGAAGATTTCAACTTTAACGGACATGTTGACCGGCGAAAAAATATTCTAACGGGAACTCTGATGTATATATATATATACACACATGTATAAAGGGTTACATCCTTAGCTGGTTAATAAGCTATATAATATAACAAGCTAAGCAAACAAGCACACAAACACCTGCTAACGGGGCTAACATGTATAATATTATCATTTTAGACTTCAGTTCTGTTAGAACATTCAACAACACAGCACGACATTTTAATTGTCTGGTATTTGTAACAAGTACAGTAACTACAACTAGCTAATGTTGTAGCCTAGCAGAGTGGACAAGTTGCTGTTAGTTGACAGTGAGGCTCGTACCTGTCCATCAAAGTGACCACGCCCTAATTTATGCAAAAACTTTTGCTACGTTCACACCGGATGCGATGCGAATATTCGCTTCGCTCTAAACGCTCCTATCGCATCACTCTAGTCTAATTGTCCGTTCACACCGGACGCGATGCGAATATTCGCTTCGCTCTAATCGCTCGAGTTTCACCGCGGCTGCCAGCTGTGTTTACTCGCATCATACAAACAAGACGCACTGGCTCACTGACTACAACAAAATGAACATATTTTACCGTGATTAAATTGTAATACACGTTTCTAAATGATGCCGACGTAACAACATACTGATACCGGTTAGTAAAAACCATGAATTAATGCTTGACAAGTCTGCAGACAGACGGCAGGCGAAAAACCTTTTAAAATGCTTGTTTTCTGAATGGAGATTGGGTCGACCAGGCTAAGCTAACATTGTATATGCTCACTCCACACTCATAACAACGGCCTACAGACATAAATAAACCAGTGACTGTATTCGCCATGACACAGACAGTCTGTGGTTTGTACTTGTTTAACTTTTGTACAGTTTCTGAACAGATATGAGGAGCTGTGATCTATGTGTGCTAACTGCTAACAGCTAATGGCTGATGTTTTCTGGTTGAACGTCAGTAACGGCAGGCTGAGATCCTCACCGCTGATTGGCTTCCGCGAGAACGCGTCACGTGATTTTGACGCTCTAGTTGAAAAAATTGAACTCTCGCGTTTGACGCGGCACAGTTCAATCGCGTGATTCGCGCCACGTCCACCGCTTCATGCTCGCCATCGGAGCGAATTCGCATCTGTCCGCGTCTTTGCATTGACTTTATATGTAATCGCGCCACCCCCAAACATCGCCTAATATAAATAAAAGGGTTGCGTTATAAAACAATTCACTCAACAATTAATAATCATTAAGGTGGAATCTAACTATATCCGGAAAATTTGTATTGCATCCAGGGCTAGAAACATGTTTATTCCTGCTGTAAAGTTGGGCATTTTAACATGGGGGTCTATGGAAATTCATCCTTTCTGCAGTCATCGCCTATCGGCCAATAGATGAACTGCAGTTTGTGGCACTTCCTTATTGGCCAGGCTCTGCCCCAGAGTTTGCTGCTTGGTTGAGAGCTGCAAATACACAAAAGGGGAGTTAGTCGGTTCCGTAAGAGCCAGGACCGGGATTTGTAGTCTTTCTAGTTGCATATTTTTCATAGTCTTATATTTCAACAGTTTTACGACAAACTGTGACTTTTTTGACATGGAAATAATTTTTTAAGATTGACAAACATCATATGTGTATTTCGTGACTTCAATCTATGACTTCAATACACACTTTTTCCGAAATAGAGAGCCCAAGTCCCTCCCCTTCCAGTGGACCTCCATGGGACCTTATTTCGGAAAAAAATATGTATTGAAGTCAATGGCGAGAGAAGGATTATCTTTCGATCCAGTTTGAATCGTGCCACGAATTACACATGATGTTTGTCAATTTAAAAGAAAATGTTGCAAGTTAAAATGTGTCGTAAATGTATATTCTCTCTCAGGAATGTGCACTCTTCAAACTACACCTCAACTGTTCCAGCTGTGATGACCTTCTGACTACATTACCCACACTGCAGAAACTGCAGACCTTACCTAATATTTAGATTTGAAGTCTAGTGACTCTTGTTTTTTATTCTTTATTCCTGTGAAGCTGACCGTTGAGCGGCCCGACCAAGCAAGGAGGCAGAGGCAGAACGTCCAAAAAGTATTACCCGGTGTGGGCATTTAATAAAATCATGTGCACATAGTTCACAGTAGTGATGTTACGTATTGAGTGTCGAGTAACCCCCGAAGCTTTTTGTGAAGCTTGTATCGAGGCTTGTATCGTTTTGGGCCAGTGACGTCATCAATGACAAACGAAGCCTCGCTGCCTGTCGATACCACGTGACTGCTTCACGAAGCGATTCAGATCGGTTGAACCGTTGAACCACAACGCTCATAATACCCATGGATGTATAATAAGAACCATATTACCCCTCCTGTACCTGGGCCCGGTGACACGATGGAATCAAGAGAGCTCAGACCCTCACTTATATAGAGGTCGGAACATGTCATAAGTATAAATAGATACAAGCATAAATAAATGTAGGAATAAAAACATGAATAAATAAATACAGGAATAAATATGTTGCAGTGTTTTCAGGGAGCTTTAGTGTGTGTGCTGTGGCTCAGCTGGAAAGCAGTTGACTCATGGCCGCAGGGTCCCTGGTTCAACGACTGAACAATATTATTTTTTGTTGTTTATAAAAGCTACAGCTAAATGAGATAATGTAGTTAATAAATGTATTCTTTGATATGGTTTCGCCTTTCTCCAGCTACAACATGGTTAAGTTTATGAATATTATTAACTTAATAATGAAATACAAATCCCTCTTTGCAATGTTTACCAGCCTGCTTAGGCTTTTCAATCACAATCACTCAATGGAATAAAAACAATATTGTTAACATGAAAATATGATGTAATGTTCGTTGTTTAGAGTTATTCTAAGGCTTTACTCAATGGGAACTCGATATGAGATAGAGCACACTGTTGAGATGTCCAATCTGCCTGTTTTACACACTTTGACCAACAGGGGGTTTGTGTTCAAATGAAGCCCATGATGAAGCCTCATGAGATGAACCCTTTTGCGAACCAATTGGCTGGAAAGCTTCAAAGCTTCATAAGGCTTCATAAGGCTTCATCTCGCCATCACTAGTTCACAGGCTCAATCCTGCTATTCTGCCTGAACACATCCTGCAGCCACAAGTTTCTCACCCATACTGACAGGATAAACAGAGCCTAAATACACCCAGACCAATCAAATCAACAAGACACAGGTGTATGGGCTCAGAACAGTCTCATAATACACACATGCACACAGAAGGATTCACACAGTATTTCATGATCCGCAAAAGGATTCACACTTGTATTTCCGGATCCACACTTGTGTTTTTCAAAGCACACACAAATGTGTTCCGTTTCATATACATGTAAATAAAATCCAAATACATAAAAAAGTTTTACATATGTATTTTTGATCCACACATATTTGTTTACTGTTTAAATCCTCTGAACCTGCAAACACAAACCGCTTTCTGTGCACGGATCGCTGTGCATTCGTGTGTGGGTTTTTTGAGACTCCCCTGACGGTCAGCCGATTCGTACTTGTAATTTTTTCTATCTATCGCCAATCAGATGTCTCCTCAATTCTAAGCCAATCACATGAGCGCGCCCCCACGAGGGTAGATTTATTGCGTTCATGACGTAGCGCTTCATGTACGCATTTTGCGCAGTCCGGAGCTGACAGGTCCATGGAGCCTGTGTACACAAAAACGGCAGGCAAACCCGTTTTAAATGTGTGTTTCCTGTGTGGCGAATACAGCTGCTTTCTTTATGTCTGTATGAAGTTGGTGTGAGTGTGGCCCCCGCCATGAAGGCCCAATCCCAAACCACTCCCTCGACCCTACCCCTCCGTGATGGAGTGAACTCCGTCTGTAGCCACACTCGCAGCTCAACGAGGCTCCTCCTGTCAGATGGAGGGAGTAAATACAGCAGCAAGCTTTGGGACGGCCTCCCCTCTCTCCGGCAGAAACAGGAAATGCCGTAACTGTATGTAACAACGGTTTCAAATCAGCATCTCTTAGACAAAAGGTTTAAATGAATAACTCAAATAAAACACCAAACATCTTTCATTGTGTGTCAAAGCTCTTTTAGTTTTAAACCTGATGTTTATAAGCTTCTTAGTTTTTGCAACGGTCTGTAAATATACACAACTTTATAATAAAATGCACACATTTACCTTTTTCTAGACTAAACACAGGTTTGATCCTAAGTTAAAACATATGAGGTTATCATGAGGTTGTTAACATCGCAGTTTATCAGTGGATGTTTGCTGGAACTACTTGTAAACAGCGTGTTTCCTGACGGACACACACAGCGTGACTCCGGTCGGGTAGAGACCGGTCTCAAGTCAGCACCGCTGCAGATTCGCTGTTTGAGGGCTTGATAGCCCACTCCCCCTCCACACTCGTTGCTTTGGAACAGCCCTCAATATGGCGGACCCTCCGCGTGAACGCGCAAACGGAGTGGTAGGGTGTAGGGGTAGGGTGTAGGGGGCGGTTTGGGAATGGGCCGAAGTGTCATGAACGCAATAAATCATACCCCCGTGGGGGCGCGCTCATGTGATTGGTTTAGAATGAAGGAGACATCTGATTGGCTATAGATAGAAACAATTACAAGTACGAATCGGCTGACCGTCAGGGGAGTCTCAAAAAACCCACACACGAATGCACAGCGATCCGTGCACAGAGAGCGGGGTGTGTTTGCAGGTGCAGAGGTTTTACACGGAAAACTAATATGTGTGGATCAAAAATAATAATGTAAAACTTTTTCTGTATTCGGATTTTATTTACATGTATATGAAACGGAACACATTTGTGTGTGCCTTGAAAAACACAAGTGTGGATCCTTTTGCGGATCATGAAATACAAGTGTGAATCCTTCTGTGTGCATGTGTGTATTATGAGACTGTTCTGAGCCCATACAGGTGAGGGGGGAGGAGACAACACAGGGCACCAGGTGCACACAATCCAGCAACAGACATAACGGGAGGGGGAACACTTTTCAAACACAAACATATAACTAAACAGAATTACACACATACAAACCCAACTAAACGCAGTCAGCACTTATACAATTAATGCCACGTAACGCTATGATTTCTACACTCCCACATATTATTTGCACCCGGATTATTCTTAACCGCTGTCATTCTACACCAGCATAAGCACTTTCGGCGCTCTCGCTAACTCCCCTATCTTGTCAGGCGGAGCCGAGGACCCGACCAGCACCTGCCAGACGACATTTCAATTAATACGAGTTACCAGGCGAGCCGTCAGTCCACCTAAGTATGTATGCTGCGTGTATTCGTTGTCTTGTGTTGATGTTTTTTTGTTTTGATGGCACCTTGAAAGGGAGAAGCATTTATTATCTCATTGTACATGTATAATGACATTAAACCATTCTATTCTATATTCTATCTAAGTACAAATAAATGATATTGTGCTTAATTGCTTTGAGAGGATACTAAAGCATCCTGAAGTAAATGTTACTTGTACTAGTCTTTACAAACAAGTGTGTTTAAGTTATTTTAAGTAGGTAGGGGACAATAATACAGATTTTTGCGAAAATCAACCATAATATTTCTAGGTATAGAACTCTTGAAAACGTTTTTATCCCAACATGTTACAGTCTTTGCCATCTTCATTGGCTGTGGCCTTTTGCTCCTTTGTTTCCTTTTCTGTTCATCAGGTATCTTTGTAATTTTCTGGATGTGCTGTAACAAACAAGATCTGAAATAAAGCAGGAAAATAGTTACCTTTGTCTTCCATTCTGTGACACAATGCTTTGATTCTAAGAAACATTAGCCGAATGTTGTGTAATAATATAATATTTCGGATATTTCGAAGAGCATATTTCATTTATAATGTTAAATTCCCTCGTCAATATAACATTTTCAGATAAATATACAGAAGTTATCAGAAATTCACAAATCGCCAGAATCCTCTACATAATCTTAAGGAAAAAGTCATTACCGTAAGTTATTCAACTACTATTAATCATTATCGATCACATAAGATTTTTCTGAAGTAATAAATTGGAAATAAATTACAAACTCCAATAATTTTTCCAAATATATTATGAAATGTAAAAAGTAATGCAATGTTGTACTTGTAAAATTACAATAAGGAATTATATTCAATGCTACATTTTATTTCAAATGTAGCGTACAATTATTTGGAGAAATAATTCGAATTCTGTAAGATATTTTGTTGTTAAGAGGAGGACAGCCTAGTGGTAGCTCGGCTCAAAATACGATCTTTGGACGAACTTCCCCTCCCAAAATGCACCGCGGCATAAGCCCTATATAAGTCTCAGCGAGACTTCCGCCCAGTCTCTCAGTCTGGTGAAGAACTCTGCTCTGCCGACGAGCTGGTGTCTGCTGAGGTGAGTACTTACTTATAGAACACGTGTTTGGTTTGGAAAGTGTTAGAACTCCCGCTGTTGGCTATAGTTACATCAGCACTACAGAGTGAGCATTTAGCGTAGTGTGACGCAGTTAAAGTTGGGCATTTCATTGCAAAAGGACGCGTAGCCTACATGTGATCTATTTGTCATTAATAGCTAGTTGTGTTACTGCTTCAAAAAGTCACACTAAAGTGCAAACACAAGCACGTGAGTTAAATAAGGACTGCTGTTGGCTCCACGACGTTACAACATGAACACGTGTTTCAGTCAAACGCGAGCTTTATTTTAATGGTAGCTGCTACCATCGTTATAGTTTCCATTTTGAATTGCTCTAAGCACACATCGTAAAAGTCGGTCAGTTCTGCTGATAAATGAGTTTTTCTCAGAATAGTTTGAAGGTAATTATATGCATAGTGCATCATTTCTCAGAACATGAAACCCTTTTTTTCTCTTTTTTTTTTAAATTAAGAATTATTCAGGAAATAAGTCCTGTGTATTATATGTATGGCTTAAATTAGTCTTCAGTAAACAGTTTCAATGCAGAGAGCACTTTCCAATTCATATCATTAGGGTAGATCAATGTTTCATTGAGTGGAGAGTGCAGTAGCTTAATATTTTATACTGCCTTTTATCTTGTGTTTAATCTGTTTGTCATTATAGGCATATTGATGATGGAAATCACATGACAGCGCTCGCTCCTGGGCTCAAAACAGGTGTGTATGTCGTGAACGTCACCATGCTCTGCAAATGTACCGATTTTAAATGGAAATGCATTGAGTATGCTTAAGTGTCATCCGGAATATTTAAATGTGGTAAAGCAGGCTAATCCTTTAATTGTGTTAATGTAGAGACCATGTAATATTATTTATATACACGTTAACAATTTTTGGTTTGTTTAAAAACTGAACACCCCTTAGCTTAACGGACAGATCTATCTGCATAAAACAGCCGTGTGTAGTCGGGACTTGCAGCTCTGCTCATTTTCCATCAGCATATGCTGCCAGAAATCATACCAACTCTAAAGACTCTTTTACAATGTAATGAGTGTTATCATCTCTCCACTAATGTGGCCTTCATCATTGGGCACCAAGTGATGCTGATGTTTCCCTTGCAGACATGCCCACATCCTGACCTACAACCATGTCCAAGTGGCAGCTCTGGGATGGAGCTGCTGCCTCTGGGACTGCAGGTAAACACTGATGCATCATCACTTCTGAAGCAGGACCCCCATGGTGCCTCCCCCTCCACCCCCAGCACTCAGTCAGCTGACAGGCTGTGTGTCTGATTCGGTGTTACAGTGCTGGCAGAGAAAGGCTCTGTGCTGCTCTCAGTGCGCAGACTCTGTTTTAGAGGCTGTTGCTGCTGAGCGGCTGCAGAGCCGGGCCCCACGAGAGTGGCCTGTCCTGCACTCACGCAGGGCCGGCCTAGTGCGGGGCCGCACACCCTCATACTGACACACCACGGGAGGCTCTGGTGCTGTTCAAGTCCCATTTTTAAAAGTTAAAAATGCAGATGTAAGAACTATTAAATTGCAGTAAACGTGGCTCAAAGGTCACGCTGTAGAACACTGTACTTTGCACGCTTTATATTTTAATTGGATAAATTGATCTGAACTCATTTACATTATTTAAAGACTTGTTTCCTGTGTTGCAGGTGGAGCCCATAGAGGCTGCTCAGTGAGGGGCTCACATCATGCTGCTGACTGAAGGTGAGTGACTGAATCTGTGCAAAAATATTGAACTGAGTCTCATGCAATGATGACTAACAATGTAACACATCATGCAGACAAAACCATGGTGAACCAT
Organism: Harpagifer antarcticus; assembly: GCA_902827135.1. Taxonomy (NCBI): domain Eukaryota; kingdom Metazoa; phylum Chordata; class Actinopteri; order Perciformes; family Harpagiferidae; genus Harpagifer; species Harpagifer antarcticus. Next base: position 485,565 of record CADEHL010001161.1, on the reverse strand, counting down.
TAACCCTGAGCATGGCAGCCCTCTGTCAGCAGAGGACAGCACTGAGCTGCTTTGACTGACACTCTTCTTCTCTCAGGAGCCCGAGGCGCAGCAGGACCTGAATTGGACTGGACTAAGCCTGGATAGTAAGTGCAGCTCAGTATCAGTGTGTACTGTAAACCAGTGTGTACTGCCATGGCAGAGCCTTCATCTCTGCTGTGGAATTTTAACATTGGAAGAGAAAGCTCAGGACTTTGGCACAGACTCAGTGAAAACCATTTACTAGAGCCTGACTTAAGACCTGATACAAACTTCTGTAATGTTGTACACTAAACTCTTTCTGCAGGCGGTCTGCTGATACTGTGCTTTGTGTTTCAGTGTGATGGCGTCAGTCCACCTGCCGCCCCCCCATGGTCCAGCACTGAGGCTGTGAACGTCCTGTCAGCAGAGGACGGCACTGAGCTGCTTTGACTAACACTCGTCATCTCTGAGGAGCAGCAGGACCTGACTTGGACTGGACTACGCCTGGATAGTAAGTGCAGCTCAGTATCAGTGTGTACTGTAAACCAGTGTGTACTCTCATGGCAGAGCCTTCATCTCTGCTGTCGAATTTTTACATTGGAAGAGAAAGCTCAGGACTTTGGCACAGACTCAGTGAAAACCTTTTACTAGAGCCTGACTTAAGACCTGATACAAACTTCTGTAATGTTGTACACTAAACTCTTTCTGCAGGCTGTCTGCTGATACTGTGCTTTGTGTTTCAGTGTGATGGCGTCAGTCCACCTGCCGCCCCCCATGGTCCAGAACTGAGGCTGTGAACAGGACTTCAACATTAGTTTAAGTCCTGTTAGCAGAGGACGGCACTGAGCTGCTTTGACCAACACTCGTCTTCTCCGAGGAGCAGCAGGACCTGACTTGGACTGGACTACGCCTGGATAGTAAGTGCAGCGCAGTATCAGTGTGTACTGTAAACCAGTGTGTACTCTCATGGCAGAGCCTTCATCTCTGCTTTCGAATTTTAACATTGGAAGAGAAAGCTCAGGACTTTGGCACAGACTCAGTGAAAACCTTTTACTAGAGCCTGACTTAAGACCTGATACAAACTTCTGTACTCTTTCTGCAGGCTGTCTGCTGATACTGTACTTTGTGTTTCAGTGTGATGCATCAGTCCACCTGCCGCCCCCCCCATGGTTAAGCACTGAGGCTGTGAACAGGACTTCAACATTGGGTTTAAATGTCCTAAAGGAACTGCCTACCTTATCTACAGGAGATGATTGTCCTTTATAAACAACTGTGAAATGTTTATCATGTACACATATTCAAATATATGCTCTAACATCAACTCTGTTGTCCGGTCTGATTTGTGAGTCTAAAAGTTGAGTGTCTTAAATCAGTGATGCAAATTAGTCGCTTTTTGGCGCCTCCCACGTTTTTACCTCTGATTTGGGTGACTTGTGTAATTCGTGGAGAACCGAAGAGTGGTTGTCGTCTGAAAGGAGTGTAGACTAGAGCAGGGGTTCCCAAACTTTGCCTGCCAGGGGCCCCATATAGCTTATCCTCTGGCGGGGACTTCCCTGTTGCAATTTCTTTTTTATGATGTGTACAAGTGCCCCCGATGGAACATGCAGTGCGTTACCACTACATTTGGGGCCTTCTGGCTGATCAAAGCTGTCACTCCGCTTTTTTGCCTGTCATAGCCGCTGCCCCATCTGAACACACACCCACACAACGAGACCAGTCAGTCCATTTGAGATGATGTACTTATCTAAAACTTGGAACATTTCTCCATGTGATCCTACCTTCCAGTGCTTTGCAAAATTTTATTTCCTCAACAAAGTTGTCTTCTGAAATAAATGTGATGTATGCAAGCAATTCTGCGACATTTGCTACATCCGTGCTCATCCAGCTGCAGAGCGAAATATCCACTTGCTCCAAAAGCTGAGCTCAGTTTCACACGATTCTGATGGGCTTGAAGGGCGGTCGTGTGATTCAAAAATATTGGCATCAAAGGACACAGATTGATAAATATGCAGTTATTAATAACGTTAAAAAAATGTAACTTTGCGTGGGACCCTACTTTGAAAAACACTGGACTAGAGTGCTGACGGAGAACACCGGAACGCCGCTCCAGCCCTTCAAATATTGCAGTACCCATAAGGATCCGTACACATGCCGCAGCGTTTGCATGGCTGTGTCTTCAGTTGTAAGCACAGTGGCGATCTGTTATTAGCATCTGGTTAGCTAACTATGCTAACGAATTTAAAGAGCTTTTCTACAACCAGGTGGAAGAGAGCTCTCAAATGTCCTCAGCTAACTACGTCATCGAGTGGCGCCGAAGGACTGTTTAAATGCATGTTAACTATGACGTAGTATACTTGAAATAGTTGCTCTGCAGCATGTGTACTCGCGATTAAGAAACGGGCTGTTTCTCAATCGCGAGGATGCTGTCTTGGTAGTCGCATACTACCAAGTCACTTCCTTCAGAAACGAAGCCAGTATGCTTCCAAGCAACTTCTTTGGAAAACGAAGAATGGAACAGGCGAACAAGTGTGCCACTAACGGTTTCAACATAAACTGTACCGAAAATAAATACCTCACGATGCCTATCTAATTATGAACTTGCTTTACTTTCACGGAACACATTTTTGGTGATAACAAACAAATGTAACAAAGTCACACATTTACCAACACATGTTCTACGCCACTATATACACTGAACAAAAATATAAACGCAACACTTTTGTTTTTGCTCCCATTTTTCATGAGATGAACTCAAAGATCTAAAACATTTTCTATAAACACAAAATAACCATTTCTCTCTATTGTTCACAAATCTGAAAAAATCTGTGATAGTGAGCACTTCTCCTTTGCCGAGATAATCCATCCCACCTCACAGGTGTGGCATATCAAGATGCTGATTAGACAGCATGATTATTGCACAGGTGAGCCTTAGGCTGGCCACAATAAAAGGCCACTCTGAAACGTGCAGTTTTATCACACAGCACAATGCCACAGATGTCGCAAGTTTTGAGGGAGCGTGCAATTGGCATGCTGACAGCAGGAATGTCCACCAGAGCTGTTGCCCGTGAATTGAATGTTCATTGCTTTACCATAAGCCGTCTCCAAAGGCGTTTCAGAGAACTTGGCAGTACATCCAACCGGCCTCACAACCGCAGACCACGTGTAACCACACCAGCCCAGGACCTCCACATCCAGCATGTTCACCTCCAAGATCGTCTGAGACCAGCCACTCGGACAGCTGCTGCAACAATCGGTTTCATAACCAAAGAATTTCTGCACAAACTGTCAGAAACCGTCTCAGGGAAGCTCATCTGCATGCTCGTCATCCTCATCGGGGTCTCGACCTGACTCCGGTTCGTCGTCGTAACCGACTTGAGTGGGCAAATGCTCACATTCGATGGTGTCTGGCACGTTGGAGAGGTGTTCTCTTCACGGATGAATCCCGGTTTTCACTGTTCAGGGCAGATGGCAGACAGCGTGTGTGGCGTCATGTGGGTGAGCGGTTTTCTGATGTCAATGTTGTGAAACGAGTGGCCCGTGGTGGTGGTGGGGTTATGGTATGGGCAGGCGTATGTTATGGACGACGAACACAGGTGCATTTTATTGATGGCATTGTGAATGCACAGAGATACCGTGACGAGATCCTGAGGCCCATTGTTGTGCCATTCATCCACGACCATCACCTCATGTTGCAGCATGATAATGCACGGCCCCATGTTGCAAGGATCTGTACACAATTCCTGGAGGCTGAAAACATCCCAGTTCTTGCATCGCCAGCATACTCACCGGACATGTCACCCATTGAGCATGTTTGGGATGCTCTGGATCGGCGTATACGACAGCGTGTTCCAGTTCCTGCCAATATCCAGCAACTTGGCACAGCCATTGAAGAGTGGACCAACATTCCACAGGCCACAATCAACAACCTGATCAACTCTATGCGAAGGAGAAGTGTTGCACTGCGTGAGGCAAATGGTGGTCACACCAGATACTGACTGGTTTTCGGACCCCCCCAGACCCCCCCAATAAAGCAAAACTGCACGTTTCAGAGTGGCCTTTTATTGTGGCCAGCCTAAGGCTCACCTGTGCAATAATCATGCTGTCTAATCAGCATCTTGATATGCCACACCTGTGAGGTGGGATGGATTATCTCGGCAAAGGAGAAGTGCTCACTATCACAGATTTTTTCAGATTTGTGAACAATATTTGAGAGAAATGGTTATTTTGTGTATATAGAAAATGTTTTAGATCTTTGAGTTCATCTCATGAAAAATGGGAGCAAAAACAAAAGTGTTGCGTTTATATTTTTGTTCAGTGTACTTACATTTAAATGTGTGCTGCGTCGGTTCAGCCATTCTCCACAAGGGTTTTTGAAATTGGTCTGTGCGCAAAGCATTGTGGGGATTTTAAGGACGTGAAGTCTACCCATGTGCAGCCTCGAAATTTCCTCCAAACCACATTGGAACAGTCCTTCGGCGGCACTCGATGACGTAGCATCCTTGAAATATTGGCTTGGAAGCCAGAATCCTCGAGATTGAGAAACGGCCACGGCCTCGCTGTTTGATGGCTTGGTTTGATAGTGTGGAGCGGTGTGGAGGGGGAGTGGGCTACGCTCCCCCTCCACACCGCTCCACACTCGTTGGTTTGGAACAGCACTGAAAGGTGGGGTAGGTAATTTTGGAGAAACCAGCTGGAGTGCGCTAGAATTTGAAAGAACACAGCCGGAACAAATCTGCCACTTCCATACAGACCCACTCCTCCAACACACAGGAACGCGCACATGACCAATGAGGACACGAGATAAGTTTGTGCACAGACAGGCAGGTAGGCCATCCAGTTATTTTACCCGGCCGGCTCTTGATTGGTCGTGCTTTTTACAGCGCCACAGCTTCCACAGATGACACTTTTTAATGGATTTTTTGTCAAAGCACTTAAGATATTCTTTGCTATCGGGATGTTAAGAGCATTCCATGGAATATAACAAAACGTGTATCTCGAGCCGGTTTCTCAAACTTACCTAACCCACCTTTAATGTGACCGACCCTCCGCCCGAATGCGCAAACGGAGGGGTAGCGTGTAGGGCGTGGTTTGGGATTGGGCCTGAGAACATGTTTGTGCTATGATTTACACATCTAATGTTTGAACCCTTATAAGATGGTGTTCTCTTGTTAATAAGTCACAGTGTTTTATATGAACTAACCATCGTCTGGCACAATATAAATCACCAAAACTGTCTATCTGTTTTTCCATCCATTTGCAAGATGGTCAGTAGTTATGTTTTAGATACACAGCAGCACAAAGAATGTAGCCAAATTCAATATTGGTCAATTACACTCAAAACTATTTGATTCAGGCAAATAATCCATACAATTTAAACAAAACTGGCTTTAACAAATACTGAAGGTGTGATTACTTTTGACTCAAATTGCTAAAAAAAACTGAGTAGGTATGTTATCTCACAGCAAACTCCAGCCACAAATCATGACATTTAATTCTGGTTGCTATGCAAACATGAACTTATTCCCCTCAAATACAGTGTCAGAATCATGAGAGGAACTGACCTTAATTCGGCACACATTTAACCTTCCAAAAGTATTTATAGGGAGGTCTTCTTAAGAAATAGCAAAGGGGGGCATTTCAAATGTAGTTCTTGTTGTAATGAGTGTTTTGAAGTGTATGCAGGGTTTTATCAAATAAAAGGTGTTCTTGAGTAATGTTCAGTGCGGCTCCACATTAACTCGCAGTTGGCAGGACGATGTTTCTGAAGGAGGGGGCGGTGCGGAGTTTCTGCTGGAAGTCCACAGAGTTCTGAGTGAGAGGAACCGTGTGCTACAGCTACAGGACACAGTGGACACAGGACTCTTACCAAAGAGGTAAGACCTCAGTTAGTTTACAAAGTAACCACTTCAGCTCGCGCTAAATATTTCCCTCGCGCGCATTGTTTACGCTTCTGTCGGTAAAAACGCTGAATCTGAAAAACTCGTATAAACGGATGTGTTCATCACGAGATCTCCTGCTGTCCCCCAGCTGCGGGGCACAGCTCCGACACAGGGACAGGTTATACAGCCATAACATGTTGGAGTGTCTTCTGAGGGCTAAAACAAAAGTTGTTTCTGTGGACAGTGAAATTGACCGAATCAATCCGTTTATACTAGTCGAAAGCAGATGGGTTATGATTGCATTAAACTCCAGACTTTTGTGGGGGGGGGGGGGGGGGGGGGTTAAGAAGCTTCCCCTTCACACCGCACCAGATGGTTTGCTTTCTCAACAGCATGTTGCAAACCTAAAGGAGAAGTAAACTCAGATTGTCTAATTTATGGAGAAATCTGCTCACAGGCGGACAGTGTTTGGCTGTCTCTGACTGACCTGCATTCCTCTGCAACTATTCTATATTTTGCTTTGCTTTTGAGCTGCACAGCCAACCAGAGAGCTTTCCCGAAATATCGACAAAAGTCCTAAAGTTGTAAGAGGAACGGCTGCAGATTAATTTGATTTGAAAGCTCTCTCCATTGTGCCTCTGAGCTGGGCCCGGTCCACTCCCTCCACCATGGCTCGGTACCTGAGCTACTTCACGGCTGTGGGGGATGAGCCGCAGGTCGCTGGGGAGGAGGAGGAGCTGCAGGCGGCCAGCGAGGAGCTGAGCCCGGCCACCGGGCTGTTCCCCACCACACTCTCCTTCAGACAGTCCCTGCAGAGGCTCTACAGCTCCGACCGCTTCCAGGTAGGCCTGAACACTTTCAATGTATCTGTTGCTAGGGCAACATCAAGTCACTGATGTGGGTCCGGCAGTGGTTCAGTCAGTAGGGGCTTGGACTGGGAGCCGTAGGGTTGCTGGTTCAAGTCCCAGAACAGACCTAAAGTATGGAGTGTGGACTGCTACTTGGAGAGGTCCCAGTTCACCTCCTTGGCCCTGCCGTGGTGCCCTTGAGCAAGGCACCGGACAAACATTGACACGTATATCAGAAGCTGGAAGCAGACAATATTTGGCAGTTTAACTTGTTTTAGCATCCTCTCACATTGTAAGACTCATGACAGACTGCTTTTCAAAGAACACATTTGCCTCAGCAAAATCAAAGATATAACTTTTATTCCACACGTACTTCTCGTCAAACCTGTCGCCTACATTACCCACAAGGCAACAGTGACTGCCGACAATAGTGGGTCGATCTTTCTGATAGGTCTTAAACTGGTTCAGAAATGTAATAAAAGGGAGAATGTTTTATGTCAGCCTTTGAAATCATGTGTCCAAAGAACACGACATCAGACAGGCCGCCACACTGCCTGCTTTTAAATCGCTTCTTAAAACCCACCTCTTCTCCTTAGCGTATTAACATCTTTTAGAGCGTTGCTTTATTGCTTTTAAATTGTCTATTGTTTTTACTTGTACTTGTTTTATGGTGTGTGAGCTGAGCTGTGTTACTTCTTGTGTGTTTTGTTTATTTGCCTGTACAGCACTTTGGTCTGGAGGTTTAAAGTGCTATATAAATAAAGCTGTATTGTAAAACAATAGCTGTTCTGGGGTTCCACAAGGGAGCTGTCTAGGCCCGTTATTGTTTTCATTATACATGCTGCCACTTAGTGACCTGATCAGAAAACACAATGTATGCTTTCACAGCTATGTGGATGATACACAACTGTATATATCCGGTGAACCGAATCACACTGCATTGCACAGTAGTAGTAGTAGTAGTAGTAGTAGTAGTAGTAGTAGTAGTAGTAGTAGTAGTAGTAGTAGTAGCCTAAAGCTGAATGAAGACAACTGAAATCCTGCTAGTCGGCCCACAAGCAAAAAGGGAAATGCTGGTTAATAATCTGGGGAGATTTACTCCCAGGATCAAACCGGAGGTCACAAGTCTGTTGTATTAGATTCAGATCTAAGCTTCAGCTCATACATTAGCAATGTGATAACAACATCTTTCTTTCACCTTAGAAACATTGCTAAAGTAAGACCATTCATAAATCAGAAAGACGCTGAGAAGCTAATACCTGCCTTCGTCTCGAGCCGGATAGACTCCTGTAATGCACTTTAAAGTTTTCACTGACCTCCCGAAAGAAACTACTGCCAGACTTCAGCTCATCCAAAACTCTGCAGATCAGCTGTTAACAAGAATTAAGAAGAGCGAACACATCAGTCCCAGTTTAATCCGCTCTGCCATGGCTTCCTGTTTACTTTAGGATTTATTTTAAGCTCCTCCTCCTGACATATAAATGTCCTTTTTAATGGGCAAACACCAAGCTACATCGCTAACTCCATGGTCAGCTAGAAGCCGTCAAGAACACTGCGATCCTCTGCTGCTTTGTTAGAGCTTCCCAGAAACAGCAGGAAAAAGAAAATTGGTGATTCAGCCTTGATTCATTATGTTCATTTATTAAGTCTTATTTGTACAACTGAGCAGAGGCTCTCTTCTTTCTATGTGGTCACTTTCCAAACGTTAGTCTTATACCCAACCGGCGCTGAATCATGTGACATCACTTGTGGTTGTGTCTCCCTCTATGTATTTGTTTCACACATGCCGTAGGAAGCACAGAGCTTGATGTGTACAATGTGTTGAGGCACCTTGTACTGATGGTCTGACTTTGCTTCCAGGTGGTGGTGGTGTGTTTGGTCATCCTGGATGCCATCTTTGTTCTGGCCGAGCTGCTGATAGATCTGTCCGTGATCAAGTTGGAACATGGCCACCTTGCTCCAGAGGTGAGAGACAGATTGGTCTACATTAGTGTTTCTAATAAAGACCTTTGTATAAAACCTGTTTCTGACCCACTTGTTTGCAGGTGTTCCACTACCTGAGCCTGGCTCTGCTCACGTTCTTCATGGTGGAGCTGTTCGGGAAGCTGTTTGCTTTCCGTCTGGAGTTCTTTCAGCACAAATTTGAGGTGTTTGATGGTTTGGTGGTGACGGTTTCCTTCCTATTGGACATTGTGTTCATCTTCCATGAAGACGCCTTTGATGGGACGGGTCTCCTCATCCTGCTGCGACTCTGGAGGGTGGCCAGAATCGTCAACGGTCAGTCACACTCTGCCTGGAAGTGATTTCATTTTGGGGAAGATGCATTGCACCTGAGGGTCTCTGTAGCACGACTGGAAAGGGTGGACGGGCTTTGACCCTTCTAGAACATATGTGTAGTCCTCTGAATATAGTTAAAGTTATCAGCTGGCTCAAGTTGGCACACACACTCACACACACACACACACACACACACACACACACACACACACACACACACACACACACACACACACACACACACACACACACACACACCTGTGTTCACATCATATGCTGCTATATTCTGTGTGGTTTTTGGACATCCTCTGTTTTAATGTTGTGGGTTCTTATTGTGAGTTTACAAACGTAATGCTTTTCCAAAGTGATCCTAACTACTTCATCTTTGTTTGGGAGCAGCAAAGTGAAGTCTGTCCCCTTACTCATGGTGATCAGTGCAGTGTGCAGTGACGGTGCCCTTACAAAACAGTTCAGACAGGGGAAGGGAAAGATAACGATGTGTTAAATATGTGAGAAACAGCCCCCTTATAGCAGTTAACATCCAGGTAGGCAGACTACTGGCTGGTTCATTGGCCAATTATTTGTTTTCATCTGGCAAATCTTTGGATCTGAGCAAAGTCGGCCATGTCTGATACTTTAAAATTCTTCTTATTTGATCAATTATAAATAAACTATTGTATACACATATTTGATACATTTTCTAAATAGAACTTTGGTGAAATCGAATAAACAGGGTGAATTAGAATGGTACTTAGTGGATATACATACTTTTTTATATCTTAATAATACATATATTGTGATATACAGTGGAGGAAATAAGTATTTGATCCCTTACACATGTTGTAAGTTTTCCCAATTACAAATAAATGAACAGTCTGTATTTTTAATGCTAGGTTTATTTGAACAGTGAGAGTAAGAATATCAAAAAGAAAATCCAGAAATTAACATTATATAAAAGAAAAATGGATTTGCATCTAAGTGTGTGAAATAAGTTTTTGATCCCCTTACAAAACATGTCTTAGATCTTGGTGGAGAAACCCTTGTTGGACACACAGAGGTCAGACGCTTCTTGTAGCTGGTCTCCAGGTGTGTGCACATCTCAGGAAGGATGTTGGTCCTCTCCTTTTGAGGCTGATGCTTGGCCTCTGGAAGCTTCAGCTCACTCCACAGATGTTCTATGGGATTAGGGTCTGGAGACTGGCTAGGCCCATCCCTCACCTAAATGTGCTTCTTCTTTAGCCACTCCTGTGGTGCCTTGGCCGTATGTTCAGGGTCATTGTCCTGCTGGAAGACCCCTCCATGACCCATGTTCAGTGTCCTGGCTGAGGGAAGGAGGCTATCGGCCAAAATGTTACGCTACATGGCCCCGTCCATCCTGTCCTCGATGCAGGGAAGTCCTCCTGTCCCCTTAGCAGAGAAACACCCCAAAGCAGAATGTTTCCACCTCCATGCTTGACGGATGGTGTTCTGGGGTTATAGTCAGCATCTCTCTTCCTCCAAACACGGCACGTCGAGTTGATGCCAAAGATCTCGAAGGTCTGATCTGACCACATCATCTTCTCCCAAGCCTTCTCTGAATCCTTCAGAGGTTCATTGTCAAACTTCAGACGGGCCTCTCATGTTCTTCTTGAGCAGGGGACCTTCAGGCGCTGCAGGATTTGATCCATTATCCCAGCTGCCTTGAGATCATTAACAAGTTCCTGCGTGTAGTTCTTGACTGATCTCTCACCTTTCTCCTGATCATCAAACCCCCACAGGGCCAGATCTTGTGTGGAGCCCCAGACCGAGGGTGACTGATGCTCATTTTGTCTTTCTTCCATTTCTGAATCATGGCCCCAACAGTTGTCTCCTCCTGCCCAAGCTGCTTTCTGATGGTCTTGTAGCCGATCTCAGCCAAGTGCAGGTCTACAATCTTGTCCCTGAGGTCCTTAGACAGCTCTTTAGTCTTGTCCATGGTGGAGAGGTTGGAATCAGAGTGATTGATTCTGTGGACAGGTGTCTTCTATACAGGTAACAAGTTGATATTATGAGTACTTTCCTAAAGGAAATGGAGTTATGTAACCGGTCTGTGGGAGCCAGAATTCTTGTTGGTTGAAAGGGGATCAAATACCAGTTAAATGCAAACAAATGTGTATCTTTTATATAATGTCAAATCTGGATTTTCTTTTTGATATTCTTACTCTCATTGTCAAAACAAACATTACAAATATAGACTGTTCATTTCATTGTAAGTGGTGTGCAAGGGATCAAATAATGATTTCCTCCACTGTACATGTTATATAAATATTTGTATTCTTATTTATTTTATCTTTTATAAGACATTTTAATTGTTAATATAAATATCTTTATTTTATACTTTTATTGCATATTTTAATTTAATTTCTTTACATATATTTTCAACAGTATTTATCTATGTTAATTGTAAAATGTGTGTTGCAGGTATCCTGGTGTCAGTGAAGACTCGTGCTCACCAAAAGCTGCACAAGCTGAAGGAGAGCTACGACCACCTGGTGCAGAGAGTCACCGAGCTGCAGGAGCGCAGCGACACGCTGGTGAGTGATGTCTGCTGCATCATTTACAACTGAAAGGTTCTGAATGACCACGGGGACAATTTGAGGACACTGAGACATTTTCAAGTCATTGGACAACCTAAGGGGGATATAAAACCTTACAGTATAAAACTTAAACATGGATAATATTTCATCATCCCTAGCCCGGGTAACTAGCTCTGTCATTCGTAGTGACATAGCACTTCGGCAACAATGCTAGAACTAGCGCTGTCTCGGTTCACGTATTCTGTACTTCCATTTGCTATTATAAGGGTTGGGTTGCAAAAGTATGTCCAATGGTCAGTATAGCAACATGCAGTGCATTACGAGTATCCAGATGGTCTTCTCGTCACATTTAAAAATGTGCGTGTGGAACGCTGGACACTTCTCACACTCAAATGTCTCCAACGTAATGGAAGTTACGCAACCAGCCGTGATTGTGGTATCACTATACTGATGTTGAAAAGAAGCTTTGAGGGTTAGTTGAGCAGTTTGTAAGGATTTGCTAAAGCGAAATATCGTTGCTACTTAGCTGGCTAACTTACAGCTACAATGATCACTACCAGTAAGGGCAAGGCAGCAGTGTGCGAGTTGAGACAACACCATCAGGGGGAAATGAAACGCTGCGTAATTGTTCAGTTATCTTTAAGGTCCAACAGCAGACTGACTCACCTCTCTGTCTGTCTCCTTCTCCCTTAGGCTCAGGAGAACCAGAGACTTCAAGCCCTGCTGAAGAAGCACAGCATCGACTTCTAACTCAGGGAGATACATGTTGTGGAGCTACTGTCCAACGTCTCTATATCACATCACTTTCTGCACTTTTTCATACCATGCATTCCATGATACATTCTCATCTGTTATTGTATTACCTGAAGGGAAATTATCTATTTTAATATCTTTATCAGAAGATGCATATCCAGGATTCTTGTCATTATAGTGATGGAAACCAGTACAAAGTATGGTGACTAATGAATGTCAGATGTTTTAATGCATCACTCCAGGAAGCAACAAGGTTGTTAAACTGAATGTGAATCTGATTAAGGGGCATTAATAATGACTGTATGCTGTATAAAAACACATGCCAATAAATGAAGTGATTTCCTTTTATTAAAAAAAAACATTTGTTAAATTATCTTTTTACAAACATACTATATACATTATTCACATAATATACAGGAACACAGTCATCATGTAAACAGTGCTTGTTGACAAAAAGGAAGAAGTGTTAGGAAAAAAGAAAGAGGAGTCAGGAAAAAGGAAGAAGTGTTAGGAAAAAGGAAAGAGGAGTCAGGAAAAAGGAAGAAGTGTTAGGAAAAAGGAAAGAGGAGTCAGGAAAAAGGAAGAAGTGTTAGGAAAGAGGAGTCAGGCAAAAGGAAGAAGTGTTAGGAAAAAGGAAAGAGGAAGTCAGACAAAAGGGAAGAAGAAGTCAAAAGGCAGTTTGGCGTCGATGGTGGGCGTGGCTCTGTAACCAGGAAGGGCAGCAGCAGAGACTGGTATGAAGGCCACGGAGCTGCTGATGCTCAGGGTGCTGCTGCCTGCTGACAACACTTCCTGTGGGAGAGTACAGTCAGATACAGGAGATAACCATTGCATATCCTGTCAGTATTATTAGTATATTTAGGTACATCTTACCAAACTGGTGGTGTTGGTTTGGATTATTTCTTTGATGCTCACAATCTGAGGTTGGGGGTTCACCAAGGATCCATACTGGGTCCATTGAACTTCTAAATGAAGTGACAATGGGATGCTGCAACTCTGTGCTTCCTGAAAAACACAAACACTGTTGGATTATGGTTCCTCAACATAAAGAATATACTTATTTCTGTCTTGATCAACATTCATTTAAAGAAAATACATTTTAAAAAGTATAATGCTGTTGGATTCAACCATCATGAAATAGCTGAGGCCAGTAATCTAGCCAACGTGGTTTGACACAATTAGGAAATAAATGACTTTTTTTGTCAACATGCAGTAACTTATTTTATATCCAGGAGGAAAATCCAGAATTTCTAATTGAAATTACAATTGGAATCCAAGAAAAATAAAAGCTCACACTCGACCAGCAAATAGTAGAGATAAGTCCTACAGGTGTTCAATCAACCACTTCTGACAATCAGTGTGTGGAAATAAAACTAGTTTAAAAAAAAGGAATTTAATTTAATTAGTAAAAGGAAAAATAATTAAATAAAATGCAAAAATAATTAAATAAAATACAAAAATAATTAAATAAAATACAAAAATAATGTAGAAAAATTCCAGGCATACTCTGTCAAAAACAGCATTGCAATTCATGTGATATTATATAATAGGCTTATAGAATATTGGAGTTTATTTCTCTGATTTAGCTCACACTTCTCCAATCAGATTCAGGATTTGACCTGAGACTCACCCCAGGATTGAGGTTGTTCTCGATTGGCAGCCAGTCCATAGGAGAGTCTAACAGGGAGTTTCCAAAGGAGGCCACATGCTGGGGGGGGTTCGGCCCCCTCAGAACATCCAGCAGCAGCTGCTGGACCAGAGAGCAGTTGGCAGCATCCTCCAGTCTGCAGAGAGAGGACAGTCAGCATCACATATACAGCATCAAGACATCAGGAAGTATCTGTGTGCTAAGTGTGTCCTGCCTTAACGTGCAGCCGGAGACAGAGTCCACAGCGAAGAGGACGGGGGCACGCTGCTGGGGCCCCCGCAGACAGTCCTGCTGTTCCGCACTGAGCAGGAGGGACAGAGTGTCTCTGGGGTCCAGGCTCCCAACAATCCCTGTGAGCACCACTGTTAAGGACCAATCAAACACTGTCAACACAGAACAGAATGAATATGGTTTAAGGTGAGGGAGATCCAGCGTCCAGTAGGTATGCGGTGAAATAAAGATTCTCCTGCAGACTATAATGCGTTAGGAAAAACAATGATATACGAGATAATCATGCCAAAGAGAGAGACTGGAGACCCACAGGCAAGAAGTTCCTGGGTGAATCTCATTTATTATGTGTGTATGTTGGCCTACAAATTAAACAGGCCTACAAGATGTATTAAAACCCATCACTGGGAAACCCTGGGTGATTGTACAAAAAGCAAAGGATAGAGACAAGTGTGAAAGAATATTCATATCGGGTGTTGCACAATTGAATATGGTTCTCTTATCAAAGTCAACCAACAGGTGTCGCCCAGGCAAGTAAAGGATATTCTGCAGTTCTTGTTCCAGATACAAGAGGAAGTCCAACAACATAACCTGGGTTTCCACTGGAGTGGACCGCCCCCTCCCCCCCATCCTCCTGTTAAAGAGACACACAATACATCACTTAGTCATACCAACAAAAGGTCTTCATTCCCACTTGTAGGGCAGTAGCATCTGGACTGCCCTTAAAGGCAGTTTCAGTGCATCTGATTCTCTGCTTGCTGAAACATTTCCTCTCCTTCTGTCAGTGTAAGATGACTCTCAGACACTGAGGGTGTGACGGTCATCCTCTCTGTACACTAGCAACCCCACACAAACACTGTGCTAAAGGTCTCCTATCATGCAAAATGCACTTTTCGATGTCTTTTATATCTAAGCATGTGTCCCCGGTGTGTAAGGAGACTCACAAAGTGTCGAAAATAAAACCCTCTCTCTTTTCCTGTGTAAAGAAGCAGGAAAAAAAAGGAACTCATCTTGTGGTAAAACCGCGAGAGAAAAAGCCTTTGAGCTCCCGACTGTTTCAGAAATAATGCTTGATGTGGTTTAGAACATGATATGGCGTTTAATCACGGCAGCATTTGGCTGAGTATCTGGGTAGATTTCTCCTGCATGAGCTCCCCTCTCCTCTTGGTTATTTTTTTAAAGCTACGGACCCAGAATCAGCACTTCTCTAACAGGGCTGAAATAGAGGGGTATGAGGATACAATGGGTGATCTGTTTGGTATTTTGAGCAAAACACTTCATAGACATGTTTTTTATATATCTGAGACCTATAATATATGCCTAAAAATAGTACAATAGGAGACCTTTAAAATAACACATAGCATGATCTCTTCTGAACTCACAAAATCCAGAAGTGAGCATCTTTAGTGGTGGTTTGAGAGTGTTTAGCCAGATCTCCAGCTTAGTTAATGCCACTGTCCTCTACTGTCCTCTTGCACCTGAGCTGGGGGCTCTACTGTCCTCTTGCACCTGAGCTGGGGGCTCTACTGTCCTCCTGCACCTGAGCTGGGGGCTCTGCTGTCCTCCTGCACCTGAGCTGGGGGCTCTGCTGTCCTCTTGCACCTGAGCTGGGGGCTCTGCTGTCCTCCTGCACCTGAGCTGGGGGCTCTGCTGTCCTCTTGCCCCTGAGCTGGGGGCTCTGCTGTCCTCCTGCACCTGAGCTGGGGGCTCTGCTGTCCTCTTGCACCTGAGCTGGGGGCTCTGCTGTCCTCCTGCACCTGAGCTGGGGGCTCTGCTGTCCTCCTGCACCTGAGCTGGGGGCTCTGCTGTCCTCTTGCACCTGAGCTGGGGGCTCTGCTGTCCTCCTGCACCTGAGCTGGGGGCTCTGCTGTCCTCTTGCACCTGAGCTGGGGGCTCTGCTGTCCTCTTGCACCTGAGCTGGGGGCTCTGCTGTCCTCTTGCACCTGAGCTGGGGGCTCTACTGTCCTCTTGCACCTGAGCTGTTTATAGAACAATAAACAAACTAAAGACTGTGGGACGGACTACATTTTTATAATTACTGTACTTTTTCTTTAGTTATGGTCAAAAACGTGTTTTGTGAAGTCACAGTTACTTTGACCTTTAACCCCTAACATCTAATCTGTAATATTCCCTCAGTGTTTTCCTGAGATGTTGCTTTCACAAGACAGAGACTGGACATTGTAGGAACATACGGACACTCCTGGAAACAGCATGGGAGATTAACGCAGAAGCAAAAGAGACACTGAAGCTACACTCACAAATGTGTCTTCATAAATGTACCCTCCCTTTGAATATGACGTCCTTTAAATGAACCTGATATCTCTTTAAACTGTATCTACTGTAAATAGTAGATCTGATTGCAACATAGCACTACTAGATTCTCTCATGAATAAAATACAAACTACATCCCTGATACAGAGCTAGCAGTGCAGACAATACCTGGACAAATGTGATGTGAAACTCCTGCTCCAGCGTCAGTTCTGCCTCAGAGACAAATCCTAGCACCAGAGACACGGAGACATTCACTATCTCTCCAGCGGGGCTGTACTTCATCACATAGGCAACCTACGGAGACAAAGGTCAGACTCTGCCATCGCTCGCAAAACTGAAAACTGTCAATAAAACATGACTTTAGGGCAAATGTCCTGTGATGGAGGAGGGTGGGGGCTCACCTTCAGCACCACGTTAGCACAGAGGCTGGGGTCCAGGAGGACGGGGGGGAGGTCTTCTCCGTCACTGATCTGCAGCTCTGTCTGAGTCCCCTCCACAGACTGCAGCACCACCGAACACACCTGCACAGGAACAACCTGCAACACACACACACACACACACACACACACACACACACACACACACACACACACACACACACACACACACACACACACACACACACACACACACACACACACACACACACACACACACACACACACACACACACACACACACACACACACACACACACACACACACACACACACACACACACACACACACACACACACACACATTATGGGTGAAAGAACACCCGACAGGCTGATCAGGGGCGTACAAAGGACCGCAGCTCCGTGTTGAGGGTTTCTGCCCCGGTGCTGTCAAATTCTGTTGGTCGGTTTTTTTCCATCACCCGGTCTTTAAATAGTTTCATAGCCCATAATGTGGTCCGTCTTTTCGCAGCTCTTACTTCTCTGCTGTTTTCTTGTCCTTCTCTTTACTGGGGACTCATCAGCCACTAACCATTCATCCAAATGACTGCTCTCCAAATACATTACAATTCATATGTAAATCCTCCATGTTGCTCTCAGACGGGAGACAACCCGAAGACAAGCAAACAGGCCAAACTGTGTACAGTTCAATCGACCGGACTTCTTTCTGCAGATGTGAGCGTCCTTAACAACGGTCAATACATCCTTGACAGCGGTCTGTACTACTGGATTAACAACGTGTCACGTGTTCTGAATTGACCAATCAGAATCGAGTATTTAACTAAACCATGTAATAATGTGCAGTAGTCAGGTGTGGTGTGAATGCTGATGTGACAATCAGCCAATGCTTCCCTCTTCTGGGTGGCAGCGTTGTGACAGTGAGCAGTGCTTCCTGTCCGCTCGTTGCAGCTGGTCCCCTCAAATGGTTGCAGAGCAGAGTCTTGCTAAATGTGCTGCTCAGGCAGGAATCTGAGGTTGTGAGAACGTTTTAACACTCTGTTTATGCAACTCTTTGGGTATTTCATCCAACCCAGCTCGGTGTCAAAACAACAACATGGATGTCATGATGGGGTTTGGAGGCTGTGAGGGAAGTAGCATCCACCTCTGAGCTGATCAGTGTGAATATAGAGGTATGAAGTAACATCCACCCTGATTCTGAGTTGCCTGTTAATCCTCTGTATATTTTGCACATTTCAGCTCAATATTACCTTTCTTAAACTTGCACAGCTTTTCTACTTTTGATTTATATTTAAAATATATATTTTGTGTTATATTAAAGGTCCCCTATTATACTGTGTTTCATCAGTGTATCACAGGTCTCAGATATATCCAGAGCCTGTCTCTGATTGGCTGAAACACCAAACAGATCATTGCAGCATTACCCATAATCCCCTCTGTTTCAGCCCTGTTTCCAAAGTGCTGATTCTCTGTCTGTTACTTTAGATGAAAATAAGGAGCCCCTCCCCACGCCCCTCTGAGAGACATTTGGTTACAAAGAACTCAATGGTGCTCTAGAGGAGAAGAAGAGAGAGAATCTGAACAAGTGGCTTTTGCACAATAGGCGAGTGCTTCCTGTGTGTGAGTGCTCTTTATTACCCACCGCTCATCCCCAATAAACCTGACTCTGATCATAAGTAACCATGGTGTCAGCATTTAACAAAAGAAGGCGTACTCACTGCTGCGTCTTCATCCTTCCCCTGCAGAGAGAACACATTTAGTTTCAAACCTTTACATGTAGGGCTTTTCTGGTTTTAGGCATTTCTCTCTCGTTCTTGTCACTTGGTGTCCTTTTGCAAAATGTACTGTCCAGAATACAGAAATCCTTCTTTTGGGAGCAAATAGAAGCAAAGAATGTTGACTAACTTACAATCATTTGAAACAGTACTTCAGCTTTAAAGATTTGCACTTTAATGATACTATTATAAAAAGGTGTGTTTTGTTAATCAGGTGGACGACCCCTTTAGCGCCAGTCAGTCTGAGTGCACTGAAAGCCCCTCCCCGATGCAGACTCACAGCCAGCAGCTGGATGTCGGTGTATGTGTTCATGCTGAGGGAGCTGCAGTGCTGCTGCAGGGTCACACGGCGGGAACACACACTGCTCTGATCCTTCAGGAAGCCTGCAGAGGACACAGGAAACAGCAGCTCACTAAATCAACAGCACTTCCTTGAAACTCTCATCAGTGTGTTTCCATCCTGAGATATTAGTGATGAGATGAGAAAGACTACTCCTTTAACAAGTAACAAGGACTCCAAATATTGAACTGGTGCAATTGAACAGAACCGTGTCTGCTGTGTTACCCCCCCCCGCTACAGGCTTTTATTTGTGTTGCACTTTGTGTCCTGACTGCAGTCTTGTGACTCCACCCACCCTCTCATAAAGGTTGTTGTTATGACACTTCAGCAAAACTACAGATACATGTTCAACTCTTTCAAATCAGTTCCGCACATTATGTATATTTCTATTTACGATCCTCTGATGGCTTCGTGAGGACCCATTTACAACCAACCAGTGAGTGGAAGTGTGACAAAGGTCACTCCATGTGAACAAGGGGGAGTACTCCCAGCTCAGAGTTCAAGCTAACCTTAATCAAACTCCTGGCATGAAGCGTTCTTACTGTGATTGGACTTTACTTCGGATTATTAAAAGGCTCCAAATACTGAGGAAGTATTTCATATCTGACAGTCTGACAGTCTGACAGTCTGACAGCCTGACAGCCTGACAGCCTGACAGTCTGACAGTCTGACAGTCTGACAGCCTGACAGCCTGACAGCCTGACAGTCTGACAGTCTGACAGCCTGACAGCCTGACAGTCAGACTGTCAGACAGTCAGACAGTCTGACTGTCTGACAGTCAGACTGTCAGACAGTCTGACAGTCTGACAGTCTGACAGTCTGACAGTCTGACAGTCTGACAGTCTGACTGTCTGACAGTCTGACAGTCTGACTGTCTGACAGTCTGACAGTCTGACAGTCTGACTGTCTGACAGTCTGACAGTCTGACAGTCTGACAGTCTGACAGTCTGACAGTCTGACTGTCTGACAGTCTGACAGTCTGACTGTCTGACAGTCTGACAGTCTGACATGTAGTTCCTAGCCTAACCGTAGCTTTTCACTTCTGCCTATTGCATTAGTGCTTCAAGAATCCTACATTGGTGTTAAAATGTAGGAGTTATCCTTCTGAACCAATCGTGTAATTATCATAAATATTGTTTTGGCAATATTCCAATCCTAGGGAATAGTCCCATTGCTTTTTGTTGAGGGGTGTTATGATGACTTCAAGGTGGACCTACACAAACACATCATCAGCGCCCCTTGCGGACTCACTTTGCTCTCTCTTCTTGTTCTACTGTCACACTTTGAAGCATGCATCATTGTCCCATCATCACAGTGAGGATCTGAAGGCTTTACCTGCAGGACTGCTGTCCACACAGTCAGCCGTGATGGCAGCCGCTGGCAGCAGGAACACCCCTCTGTCCGCTGTCAGCATCACCTCCCCATACTGGAACACACACCTCACTTTGCTGTTTCATGATTACAAACAATGGCTTTGACACACAGACGGAGACTTGCCTGGTATCCAGACGAGTCCTGGAGCTCTGCAGAGGACACCTGTCTCTCCTCTGAGCCAAACATGAAGCTGGTGAACTCTTTAAAGAGGGAGTCAAAGCTGCTGTCAGTGGGGAGGGCGGGAGGGGGGTGAGACAATCCACCAACACCTAGACAGGAAATCAAAAAGGGACAGACTCTGTGACTCTGTGTGGTACCATCGGCCTACAGGGAGCCATACAATAATAATATGCGCTGACCTGCAGATGTAAATGTATATATATTCACATATCTGTATACATGTACTGTACATTCACCTGATCAGAGTTTAATGCATGCTATTTTTGTTATTTTTATTCATACCGTTGCTTCATGTTTATTCTTCTTTTTACTTTTGACTCTCTTGCTGCTCTAACACCTGCATTTCCCTCATCAATAAAGGTCCCTCTTATCTTATAGACTCAGAGAAAGCAAGTCCAATAACACCAGCCCAGTCCTTTACATTTAGCAATAAGGTTCATTGAAATCTACTTATTGACTGATATTGGTAAAACTTAAGTAATAAGTGATATAAAACATGTTCATACAATACTGGAACACAGTTAATGACGCACGGTTCTGTGATTGGATGCAGAGGATGTCATAGTTAGGCTCCTCCCCCACAGACGCCTGCAGCTCTGAGTATCCGTCTATGGTGATGCGGAGAGAGTAAGACGCCACGTCCCCGCTGCACAGCTGCTGACTGCCACTATACACACCAACACAAAGTCAGCTCAAATGAATGATACATATACAAATATTTATAAATACAAAACATGTGTAATACAATATATGCAGCGATGCATTGTATTTATTTCATATTAATGCTGACAGTGTGGATGCTGATGATATCTACAGACTGCCTGATGCTCTGAGTAGTAGACTATACACGAACTGTACATTCTAAAACTGTTTCATTAACCCACTGCACACATTCCTCTCTGAAAGTCATTTGAATTGAATGGTGTAGTAAGCAGTGTGTGTGTGTGTGTGTGTGTGTGTGTGTGTGTGTGTGTGTGTGTGTGTGTGTGTGTGTGGGGGCTCACCTGACTCTGTCCACGGAGCAGCTGGTGAACAGAGACAGCTCCTCAGCACACACTCGGTCACAGCAGCAGTTGATGTCACACACACTCTCGTGCAGGTCACAGGGACACACACTGTCCACTGAAACACAAAACAGTGCTTAGGTTAGATACAGAGGTTAGGTTAGTTACAGACGTTAGGTTAGTTACAGAGGTTAGGTTAGTTACAGACGTTAGGTTAGTTACAGACGTTAGGTTAGTTACAGACGTTAGGTTAGTTCAGTGTTTCCCTTGTATACAAATGCTAGGGGGCACCAACCAGGTACCCAAAAAATAACTTGGCATTTTTGGAATAGGCGGTCGCCTAGGGCGGCAGATCTGGGGGGCGCTGGTCGCTCTGGGAGGGGAAAAAACATTTTTGACCGTTGGCGCTCATCCTAACATTCATAATTAAGTAAATGTAACACCCTTTTCACCCCGGTTACATTTTTCATTTGCCCTGTACGATGGGCGCTGTAAGTGATGAAAGTGGGGGGTGTTGGCTTATCAGGCGCCCGCAGCTCACAGCCAAAGTGCGAGCGTGGGAGCGAGAGAGGGAGCGAGAGAGAGGGACAACATCTGGCTGGCTCTGTGCATTCTTCTCGTCGTGTTACCGGAGGTCAAAGCTCCCAAAGACCTGGCGCCGCGCCTCCGTCATAGCTCTGCCGAAGCCAAATAAACCTGCGGAAGACCCCAAGTCATACAGACCCATCTCGCTGCTCTGTGTCCCATTCAAGATTTTGGAGAGGATGATCCATAGCCGCATCGAGCCAGTGGTGGACTCACAGCTTCCACAGGAACAAGCTGGTTTTCGTTGTGGAAGGTCAACAGTACACCAGGTAACACTACTCTCTCAGGACATCGAAGACAGCTTCCAGGACAATGAGAAAGCTGGGGTAGTGTACCTGGATCTGACGGCCGCATATGACACCGTCTGGCACCGTGTACTCCACCTGAAGCTGTTGAGGACAATGCCAGACCGGCATATGGTTAAATTCATCATGGAGACGCTTACCAACCCCAGCTTTGTCTTCCAGACCAGCAATGGCCATCGCAGCAGGCTCAGAAGACTGAGGAACGGTGTTCCACAGGGGTTGGTTCTCTCGCCGATGCTGTTCAACATATATGTACACGACCTACCTGACACATCATCCAGAAAGTACGGCTATGCAGACGATCTAGTCATCATGCTGAGATGACCAACATGGAAGGCGATGGAAGATTAACGACGACATGGGCACCCTGGTAACATACTTTCAAAGGTGGCGTCTACAGCTCAACATCGGAAAGACAGTAGCAGCGGCATACCATCTTAGCACCAGAGAAGCTACGAGGGAACTTGAGGTGCACGTCAATAACAAACGTTTGGAGGTCCAGCAAGCCCCGAAGTACCTCGATGTGCGTCTGGATCGGACACTGTCCTTTAAACAACACCTTGAAGAAGACAAGCCCAAGGTAACATCAAGGGTCGCGCTGATCCGCCACCTCGCTGGAACAATCTGGGGTGCCTGCGCTAAGACGCTGCGATTATCAACCCAAGCCCTGGTCTTCTCTGCAGCGGAATACTGCGCCCCAGCCTGGAGCAGAAGCCCTCATGCAAGTAAGGTTGACGTGGTCATCAACAACGCCCTCCGGATTATAACTGGATACCTGAAGCCTACCCCTGTGTCCCTCTTGCCAGTCCTCGCGGGAATAGCTCCGGCCAGCCTCCGACGGGAGGCTGCCACCCTCGCCCTGGCCGGGAAATCTCAAAAGCATGACTGGCACATCCTGTATAACACTACAACGAGAGCAGCGCCTCTAAGTAGGCTCAAGTCCCGCCTCCCCTTCAACAAGGCAGCACAAGAGATTCTCAATTCCACCTCTGAGGACCTCTCCAGAGATGCATGGTTGGCGGCTGCTTGGAGGCAGAAGTGGGAGCTAGCCGGGCCCTCCCGCATTCATTGCTACATCTGGGACCCAGGAGATGGCGCCATAGGAGGAAACGACCTCCCACGCCGGCAATGGACCACACTAAACCGTCTACGAACTGGGGTCGGTCGCTTCAAAACATCAATGAAGAAGTGGGGCCTGGCAGACAGTTCTGCATGTGAGTGCGGTGACCCTGAACAGACTGCCAAACATATAATAACCACCTGCCCTTTATATAGACCATCCACAGAAGCCAGCCTCTTCGACGTAGGACCAGAGATGCGGGCATGGCTACCAGTGTTGGGACTAACACGTTACAAACTAACGCATTACTGTAACGCAACTACCTTTTGCGGTAACTAATAACGTTACTAGTTACCTATTCCCATTCAGTAACACTGTTATAGTTACTGTGATTTAAATGGGTGCGTTACATTATGTGATCCAACTGAACCGAATCTCCCTGCGGATGTAACTTACAGGCGAATACAGCGATGTCCTCTCACAGTACCATGGAAAAGTGAAAGTAACAAGAGAGGAGTGATGATTGGTTAACGCGGGGTAACATTTCAGGGTAAGCCAACAGAGTTGGGCGGGTCTTGCCTTATGGGGTAAATACACACACGGCAACGACCAGCACACACACACACACACACACACACACACACACACACACACACACACACACACACACACACACACACACACACACACACACACACACACACACACACACACACACCACACACACACACACACACACACACACACACACACACACACACACACACACACACACACACACACACACACACACACACACACACACACACACACACACACACACACACACACACTATGGCAGATGCAAGTATCAGCGAGAGCAGCAGCGCATTTACAACCTGGAGATATAACCACTATTTTCAATTTGTGGGGATAAAGGACGCAAAAAATATTACGGTCAAATGTAAACTGTGTGCAGACAGAAAGCGTTGTCCACATCGAATAACAGCAATTCCAATCTCCTGAAGCACCTAACTAATGTAGCTACATGTGGGGAGTTGTCTTTTCTCTTACTGTGCCACAGAACAACACAAAAACGTGTATTTGTATTGTTATTATTTTTAAAGTAAAG
Organism: Harpagifer antarcticus; assembly: GCA_902827135.1. NCBI lineage: Eukaryota > Metazoa > Chordata > Actinopteri > Perciformes > Harpagiferidae > Harpagifer > Harpagifer antarcticus. Next base: position 460,977 of record CADEHL010001161.1, on the reverse strand, counting down.
TAACTTGTTACTTTTATAATACTAGGGCAGCGAATTGGCTAGAACCGGCCCTGGTACTAGGCCTCAAGAGCCTTTCTTGTTCTGGCAGACACATAGAAATAAATTGGCGGGGCGCACTTCGCACATCATGCACACACTATTATGCTGGGCCGCGTGCCTTAGCACCGCTGCTATGACTCCATCCAAGAGGAAACACTGTAGTTACAGAGGTTTGCTTAGTTAACAAGGTTAGTAACTGAGACATTCATATGCAACTGTATCTTTTTGTTAAACATCAACCTGGTCTTGAAGTTGGAGATGTGACCCGAGTGTGGTATTCACATTACGAGGCTATTATGTTAAATATGCATTTTACAAAGCTAAGCAGGGTATGTCACATACATCTATGACATGGTGTGTGTGTGTGTGTGTGTGTGTGTGTACACAACTACTTTCACAAGCATTTGGCCTTTAAAAACATCTGTTTAAATATGAATACATTTTTAGGGCGTGTGCTTTACTTGTACAGTGTGTATGCACGGATTGTGTGTGTGTGTGTGTGTGTGTGTGTGTGTGTGTGTGTGTGTGTGTGTGTGTGTGTGTGTGTGTGTGTGTGTGCTTTCTATTGGTTCAGTCAGAAATCTGAAATGCTTTAGGCCAGTGGTTCTCAACTGGTCAGGCCTTGGGACCCACTTTTTACTTGGTCAGTAAATCGCGACCCAACATTTTGAAGCACTCAAATCTATTCAACAAAAAATCGTGCTGTAATATATATACGCTTCTCAGCATACAATATTAATAAAAGTGAAGTACAGTGCATATATCCCTTATATCCCTTCACAGAACTAAAGTATGCTTTTAAAAAAGGTTTAATGAGATGATGGAATCAAAGCTGAACTATATAAAAAGGCACGCATGCTTATTCTCCGTGGGGACTTCCGGCAACACTCTTGATTCTGATTGGCCAGAAGACTCGAGAAAACATCAGCAAAGATATTTTATTGAGAAGATGATCACTATGTGACAGAAGTTTTCAAAACCGTTTATGGTCTCCGGTACTTCCAGTCCAACGCCGACTGCATGCACAGCGTTAGAAAATCGGGCCTTCAAAATAAAAGTTTGACTTTTCCCCAAAAAAAAAAAAAAAAGATTCCAATTTTTATTTATTTTTTTCAATTTTTTTTTCTTCACTCACACATCCGCGACCCACTCTAAACGGGTCCGCGACCCACTTTTGTGTCGCGACCCACCAGTTGAGAACCACTGCAACTTGCATTTGTGGTGTTTAAGACATCCAATCTCCAGCAGAGATTCTAACACCACGCTTTCATTACATCTCAGTTTAGAGTTTATTTTATTAGCCTGAAATAAACGATGATTTAACCATCGATCATGCTTTAATAGCAGTGGTGTAAAGTACCTTTACTCAATTACTGTACTTTAGCTAATACTTTTCTACTTGTACTTAAGTAACATTTTGAATGCAGGACTTTTACTTGTAACAGAGTATTCCTACACTCTGGTACTTTACTCAAGTACAAGATCTGAGTAGTTCTACTTTTACTCAAGTACAAGTTCTGAGTACTACTCTCACCTCTGTTTAATAGGAAACAGCACAATAGGTAAGTTAGCATAGTGTAGCGCTAAGCTGGCTAGCTACTAGCTAGGGTCTAGTTCCAGGCAGAGTACCGGTAGTGACGGGGGTGGGCAGGCGGCCGGGGGTGGGCAGGCGGCCGGAGGCGGGCAGCGGCTCGGTGGGCTGAGGGGGCTCGGTGCTGGTGGAGCTCGGTGTCGGACTGGTTGACTCAAACTCTGTCGGCTGTGGAGTTGTATAATTTTCCATAAAGTTAAATGTGACGTTCTGGTCACCAAGCGTCGTGTTCAAATTGTAGCTCGTTGTATTTTCGTTTGTAGTGGCGGCATTAAACAAGAGCAATAAACAGAACACAGCGGCTGACACCGCCATCTTTGTTTAAGCGTTGCTATGGTTCTTTTTCTTCTTCTTCTTTTTCCGGTAACGAGTAACTGCCTTTATTGCAACATTACCGCCACCTACTGCCCAAGCAAGGAATTGTCCCAATGCACTGTGCGAGGACTCAGTGATTGATGGTTTTTCATTGTGGTGCTCTCTAGTCATTCTACATCAGGCCTACATTACCCAACACATGAAAGGAATTGTAGACTTATCTTAACTTTACTTCATTAGCTGTAATCATATGTCCTAAAGTCCTAACATGGAGTTTAAAATTGCAACCAATCGAGGAATTTAATGGGACCGTAATTATTGCAGACTAGGGCCAAGGAAGCAAATTAACTGGCCTGAACGGCCTGAGCTACTTCCACCCATCATGGACTGTAGGCCCTGGAGGCATGGGAACATGAAAACAGTTAGTATATACATTTCCTGCAGAGGTAGAGCACTGACAGCATTCAATGGAGCTGTCTTTCTGCCCGTCTTAACAGCAACAGTCACTCTCTTCTTAGCTCTGGATTCAGATCAGATATATAACATGTTGCATAGTCTTTCAGTGCTGTCAATTACTGAAAATATTAGCACATTTGCATTGAGCCATGAAAAATAAACCAGTTCTCCTGAGCTCGGGTAGAAGGTTTACTGAGTCTCCTGAAGCAGAAGATAATCATTCAGTATCTCAGTATTAAAACACGCATTTAACCTACTAACCATAATCAAAACGTTAATGTAAAGCTGCTGTAGTACTTTAGATAAACAGTGTAAAGAAAGACTGCTGCATGTTCGGCTCTCAGAGGAGACTACTTCGCTTCTGCCTTCAAGTAAATATTCATTAAAGGACAGTGTCCCAACTTCTCTCCAGTCCTCTCTTAGTAAATACAATAAAGACTCATACTCTGTCAATTGAAGTGTTACTGTTTTGTTACATTACTGAAGAGTATCATACAGTTTACATACACAATCTCTAAAGAGTACCTTGGCCAACTGGAGCAAACATGTTACAACACTTCCATGAGGAGAAACGCACTGCAGATGAAAAGAAAACAACACAAATGAACCAAAACACATGCAACAAAACATGCTCAGCATTTATTAAAAGTGCTGCGAATACAAAGCGCTGCAAGAAGCTCAAAACACAGCGAACAGGGGACACTAAAAAGTGACGCACACAGCTGGGACCGGAGCGCTTGGTGACGTTCAGGATTATAAATCTGGACAACTGTCTCTGTTGTTGGAAACGTTCCTGGAATGTTTTATCGGCTTATTTGAACAATATGATCACATGATTCCTTATATAGCGGATCTGCTGGCTAGCTAACTAACTTATTCATTTCAAATATACTGATGAAACACTTACAGTAATTATGAGACAGACTAACTCTGCAACAGAGACAGTTGTCCAGTTTTATAATCCTAAACGTCACCAAACTGTCCCACACACACACACACACACACACACACACACACACACACACACACACACACACACACACACACACACACACACACACACACACACACACACACACACACACACACACACACACACACACACACACACACACAAATTAGAAATTTGAATTAAAGATACACTTAAGTGAGACTGCTGAGATTTCATTTTTTTTTTACATTGAAACAAAAGCCTGAGGTAATTTTGTTTCAAGCATACTGTCCAATTGTTGTGTATTTGTTCAAAAATATCAAATCATGAACCCCTACATGTCCCTTCCATATAAGAAACATAACAAATGAATGGCAGAATGGTGCACAGGTAGCACCTCTGTCAACACGTGTGATATGTCAGTGGTGACATGTGACATGTAATCATTCAATGCATTGCAGCATTAAAGTGCATCAGGTCACTCAAATATAATAAATACATACTTGGAGTAAGTTTGGGATCCAAGGAAAGGGATCTTTAGGTTAAGGCCTGAGTGACCGATCTGTTATCATGTCTGGGTGCAGTGTTGTGGTTATCCACAAGATGGCAGTACAGGACAGGAATGCTTCCACAACAGGGTTATGTTCGGGCTGTTTGAATGTTGACAGATCAAAAGCATGCAAAATCATTGTTTAGTTCATGTATTCATGATCAATTGCAATACACCTTAATGTTTAATGATTAAATGAGAGTTGATAAAATACTTGAGAGCAGATCAATCGGATAAATAGGATGCAGAGTGAAATGATTGGGCAGAAGTCTGCATATAACATACAAATAAATACATGTCATGTTTACAGAGCCTTAAGATGGAAACTCATGCCTCTTATTGGCCCTTTTCACAGCAACCAGCTGACATTGCAGAGTAAACACAGGTGTAATTGATCAAATTAATTATGGTCTCGTTCTATTTTGTGCATCAAAGGCATTCCAGTAAGCCAGCATGCACACTACCAGACCATAATTAATGTTATTAATTACTCCTGCGTGTGCTCTGCGTGGCTGCTGTGAAAAGAGCCTAATAAGTCTAGATCATTTTAATGTGGAATTTTACACTGTAATATATCCGCACGTTAGAACACAGTGAAACATTGGGATTACAATCCCCACAAAGGTAACAACCAAGAGATATGCAACTATCAATGATATCAATCACAGACGGGCAGCCGTCCTCATGTCTCAGGAGCTGGAACCAGAGACGCATTTTCACTTAAAAAGTGACTTAAAACAATCACTTGAAAATCTTACTTTTAACAAACATGTTTAAATAATTACCTTCCAACAGCTTGCCAAATGTAGCTGCTAAGTGCTGCACTCTGACCCCCAGCTCTACATCACTGAGACCATTTGATACTTGCTTTAGTGGTGACTGAGTGAACACTGTAACATTCTGTCAGATGATTGGTTTGAAGGCAGCCAGGTAGGAGTCCGTTTGCTTAGTCAGTTTCAAAGAGGCAACGTATACAGACTCACAGGTGTCTAAGAAGATGTGGACAGTAGGGGAAAACAGGGACGAAAGTAACGTGGGATGAAAGTAAAAAGGCGACATTTTACAGCATCACAATAGAACTGCAAAGACTCCGTGGATACATCATTCTGTTGAGGAGCGATGTCAGTGTGGGGACAGTTGGAACAGCTGTATCCTTTCAAGTTTCAAAGCTTTTATTGTCATGTGTGCATAGCTACGGTGTAGATATGACAATGAACATCTTAGGTCACACGCTCCTCAAACAGTGCAACACAATAAACAGATACAATAGTACAAGTAAATAAAATAAAAATAGAATAGAAACAGAATATATCATTGGAATATATGATATATGTGAGTTGCAAACAGATAAATGTTATGTAAGTTGTTTAAACAGTTCAGGTGTTTAGCAGTCGTATGGCCTGTGGGATGAAACTGTCCCTGAGTCTGGTGGTTTTAGTCCGGATGCCAGACGGCAGCAGACAGAACAGTTTGTGGCTGGGGTGATGGAGGTCTTTTGTAATCCTGAGGGCCTTCTTCCTGAGCCGCTGGGAGCTGGGACTTCAGCGTTTCTTTCTCATTGTTTGGACAGTCTATATATTTATTTCTTTATAGTCTATTGGCTGATGTTATATCATATATATACATATCCAATAAGTTGAACTCTGTGTTGTATCATTATGAGCTTAATTGTAAGCTGCTGGCGACCCAATTGCTCGAAAAGTTATTCATATATTTTATTAATATTTTAATTAACAATGAGATATTTACATGGACAGTTTTCTGTTATTAAAAACAAGAGTAATATAAATAATATAAGTGATTCAAGCTTATACAGTAAAATGCTTTTGTAATTGTACTGACGGAGTCAACAGCAAAATGTGCAACTTCACAATTTAAACTGAAATTATTAAAAAAATCTACAATAGCACCTGGGGTTGACAGAACACACGTATGATGAAAAGAAATGTCTGTCTGTAGCGTTTCCTTTTAAAATGACGTTTCTCTTCAAAGGGTTCACCTTGGCCCAGCTCTCCACTCCGCTTTCCTTTTTTCTCAAAGGTGTTTTTTATTTGTGGACTATGTTAGTGCTGCCGCTCAGAGGTGGGAGAAGTACTCAGATCTTGTCATTGAGTAAAAGTAGAAGTACCAGAGTGTAAGAATACTCTGTTACAGTAAAAGTCCTGCAATCAAAATGTTACTCAAGTAAAAGTAGAAAAGTATTCTCATCAAACTATAGTGAAAGTAGCGACAGTGAAAGTAGTCGTTGTGCAGATTGGTCCATTTCAGAATAATATATATGATGTGTTTTATAATGATTGATCATCAAAGTGTTCTCAAAGCTGGTGAAGGAGCAGCTAGTCTGAAGTACTTTGTATACTGCAGGGTAGCTGGTGGATTTACTCCAGGTGGAACTAAAGTCTGATTTTAACACTTGGTTAGATTTCACATCATTCATCCACATCTGTGAAGTAACTAAAGATATTAGATACATGTAGTGGAGGAAAAGTATGATTTACCTCTGACTTGTAGTGGAGTAGAAGTACAAAGTAGCAAAACATGGAAATACTCAACCTCAACATTTTACTTAAGTATAGTACTGGAGCATGCCCAGGGCACACAAAACAAAACAAGCCTAGAGGCCGTACAGATATGAGGGGGGAAGAAACGATGGGTTACGTATTGTAACCCTAGTTATATAAGCACAGGCGGAGCCCTCTACTGGACTCTATGGGTACTGCTCTTGACCTCACTATGCGAGCGTTCACCTACTGAGAAATCTATAAACGTAGCCGGCCCCGGGGGCGGGCCTACCTGAGTGCACGCGCAGGCCCACAGTATATAAGGCGGCCACGCCTCCCGACCGTCATCCTACACCTCTCTTCAGCGAGCTGCATAGGACAGACAGGGCCCCTAGTAGAGGGCTACACCTGTGCTTATATAACTAGGGTTACAATACATAACCCCCCGTTATATCTCTCACAGGCTCCACCCTCTACTGGACTCTATGGGTACAGTGGGTGGAGCCCTGATGGATACACGCCCTGTCGTCCAACAACCCATCACACTGCCCCTGACCGGCTTGTTTTGGTTAACAACCACTGCACTGCAACCTCTTCTTCACCAGATATCTACTGACCCACAGCCCCCCCCCCCCCCCTCACCAGTCCTGTGTTGCCCCAGCAAGCAAAGACGATGAGAAGGAGCCAGACATGTCGAAGAGATAAAAATATATGAAGGGGCCTGGCGTGGACCAATACGCCGCCGTGCATATATCCTCCACACTCACGCCATTAAATAAGGCTGTTGCCATACCCCGTGTAGAGTGTGCACGGACCCCCGTGGGGAAGGCTCTCCCCGCCTGACCGTAGGCATGTACAATGCACTCGCAGAGCCATCCTGCCAGGCGTTTCTTGGACAGAGCTTTACCGGCCACCCCCCGAAGCACACAAACAGCTGTTCAGTGCGCCTAATGGCAGCCGTGTGCTCCACATAACATGCTAGCGCATGCACCGGGTAGAGGAGGTGCAGCAACCTCCTGAGGGGGAATCAAGGAGACACCCAACACACCAAGATTATTGGGCGCTGCTGCCATCTGCGTACCGAGCCGGAATATTTTATCCAAATACTCCAGCATTTCTCGGTCACGAGGCAGCTTCTACTGAAGCCCTCCGAGTAAATCGGTGCTAATGCTAATAATGCTAATGCCAGCAAATACAATGGCGGCTTCACAAAACTTTTCCGAGTTTTACGGGGCGTGGTTTGCAATCCTCCCAGCCAATCAGAAATGGGAACCTTTTTCTCCCATGAAAGTACCTGCTCTCTAGCAGGGACGAAAAAGGGGGTGAAAAGGTTCTCATGAACTAAGTTCTAGTTCCGGATTTTTTTGGTGTGAACGCAAAATGTCAAGAACTATCGGAACTATACTGGGAAAAGTACTCCGGTGTGAAAGCGCCTATAGTTGAACAAAGACATAACAGGGTTACACTATTTTAAGTTCTTAGCTTTGGTTAGCATTCCTCTCACTGCCTTTTACAGCTAAAGAGGCCCGATTCTGCTGTTTGTGGTGTTCCCTCTCCTGTTGTGTGTTCTATACGTTTTAGTGCATATAAATGGTCTGCAAAGGCTAAAATCCCTGTGTCTCTCCCACACTCCCCCCCTGCCTGAAACGCCTCCATTGGACTCCTTTGTTTACTTCCCTGACATAATGACATCACTAGGTGACATTTGCGCTCCTATTGGCTAGCGCTCCAACAAAATGCACATGAAAATGAGCATAATATGGCTCTTTTAGACCCATGCTGTGCTCTGTAGGTACCACTGCTCACTGTCCTTGGCTGTAAGTCACCATACAGAGCATGTAGTCTGTGTGTGTGTGTGTGTGTGTTTGTTTGTAGTGTATCATGTCCCCATGCTACAGAGCAGCACCTCTGCTCTTCTAATCCTCTCAGCCTATCCCTCTCTCTGTCTCTGTCTCCATCTATCTGTCCCTTTATCTGTCCATCTCTCATCAGGTCATCCTCTCTACGGTCCCACTCCCTTTCCCCCCCTCGTCCTCAGTGGCTGCCGCCACGTCACTTCCACACTGCCAATGTCTGGCAGCGGGGGCTAAACGAAGGCCGGCTGTGCCGGAGAAGCCGGGCCGCAAAACCCCTGGCGGAGGCGGCTCATCGGCATCAGCGGTAGTGGCGGGGGGAGCGGTAGCCCCACACGTCCCCCCGCGGGAAGTCCTGACGAGCGGACCTGTGCGGCTGTCCTTCCTAGACGCTGGAACCGGAAGCCCCCGACATCGAGGAACCCTCGTCGTCTTCCCCCGCGACGAGCGGGGCCGGCCCGCCAGGATGGCGAAAACAAATGGCACCTCCCCATCCGCCTCCTGTTCCCCCATCTCCACCACCTCGAGGTCCACGGGATCCTCTTGTTCCTCTGGCGACACGTAGTATGCGTGGAAGTGCTCCAGACAAGAGGTGGCAGCATGCGGCAGGCGTGACACGAGGGAGACTGGGCCAAGCCTTCCGTTTACTCTACTCAGTTGTTATCCTGCTCGCTGAAGAGAAAAGGATGACGGTCGGGAGGCGAGGCCGCCTTATATACTGTGGGCCTGCGCGCACTCAGGTAGGCCCGCCCCCGGGGCCGGCTACGTTTATAGATTTCTCAGTAGGTGAATGCTCGCATAGTGAGGTCAAGCGCAGTACCCATAGAGTCCAGTAGAGGGCGGAGCCTATGAGAGATATAACATGTATTTCTTGGATTTGATTAACAGATAACATATACATCATTAATTGTAATATACATTAACGGTCACATGTAACCAGAGGATCATAATGTTGTGTGTACCTAACCCTTCTCGGGAAGATATGACCCTATTTTTTTAATTTTCAAGGGTAATTTTTCAAATGAATGTATTTTATTTACAAGATGTTTCTATTTTGAGTTTTCTAAGTTGATACGATAATAACTTTGTTCTTTATCTCTTCATTTTCCAGTTAATATTATATGTGGGATTTGATTTAGAGAACGATGCACACATATTTCATAGTTCTCTATTAAGGAATTTCCCAAAAGCCATGTATACCTTTCTATAATTGGAGAAAAGCAGAACCGTTAGTGGAACATCTCCTCCATCTTGTGTGTGAGCATTAAAGCATTAAGTTCCCTAAATGTGCTGCATTTTATAGTAAATGTTTAGGTTCATTTAGACAGCCCATTTCTTTTGATAGTTTTATGAATTAATGTTTTGTTCTTGGTTTGCTGCTGTTCCATATGATTTCCAATTTAATAGAATCTCAATAATGTGCTGATGTTCAGGTTCATATCAGTATGTAGTGTCTCTACTTTAAAGAGTCCTCTCCTGCTGATGTTCAGGTGTATATCAGTATGTAGTGTCTCTACTTTAAAGAGTCCTCTCCTGCTGATGTTCAGGTTCATATCAGTATGTAGTGTCTCTACTTTAAAGAGTCCTCTCCTGCTGATGTTCAGGTTCATATCAGTATGTAGTGTCTCTACTTTAAAGAGTCCTCTCCTGCTGATGTTCAGGTGTATATCAGTATGTAGTGTCTCTACTTTAAAGAGTCCTCTCCTGCTGATGTTCAGGTTCATATCAGTATGTAGTGTCTCTACTTTAAAGAGTCCTCTCCTGCTGATGTTCAGGTTCATATCAGTATGTAGTGTCTCTACTTAAAGAGTCCTCTCCTGCTGATGTTCAGGTGTATATCAGTATGTAGTGTCTCTACTTTAAAGAGTCCTCTCCTGCTGATGTTCAGGTTCATATCAGTATGTAGTGTCTCTACTTTAAAGAGTCCTCTCCTGCTGATGTTCAGGTGTATATCAGTATGTCGTGTCTCTACTTTAAAGAGTCCTCTCCTGCTCATGTTCAGGTTCATATCAGTATGTAGTATCTCTACTTTAAAGAGTCCTCTCCTGCTGATGTTCAGGTGTAGATCAGTATGTAGTGTCTCTACTTTAAAGAGTCCTCTCCTGCTGATGTTCAGGTTCATATCAGTATGTAGTGTCTCTACTTTAAAGAGTCCTCTCCTGCTGATGTTCAGGTTCATATCAGTATGTAGTGTCTCTCCTTTAAAGAGTCCTCTCCTGCTGATGTTCAGGTTCATATCAGTATGTAGTGTCTCTACTTTAAAGAGTCCTCTCCTGCTGATGTTCAGGTTCATATCAGTATGTAGTGTCTCTACTTTAAAGAGTCCTCTCCTGCTGATGTTCAGGTTCATATCAGTATGTAGTGTCTCTACTTTAAAGAGTCCTCTCCTGCTGATGTTCAGGTGTATATCAGTATGTAGTGTCTCTACTTTAAAGAGTCCTCTCCTGCTGATGTTCAGGTGTATATCAGTATGTAGTGTCTCTACTTTAAAGAGTCCTCTCCTGCTGATGTTCAGGTTCATATCAGTATGTAGTGTCTCTACTTTAAAGAGTCCTCTCCTGCTGATGTTCAGGTGTATATCAGTATGTAGTGTCTCTACTGTTCAGGTTCATATCAGTATGTAGTATCTCTACTTTAAAGAGTCCTCTCCTGCTGATGTTCAGGTGTAGATCAGTATGTAGTGTCTCTACTTTAAAGAGTCCTCTCCTGCTGATGTTCAGGTTCATATCAGTATGTAGTGTCTCTACTTTAAAGAGTCCTCTCCTGCTGATGTTCAGGTTCATATCAGTATGTAGTGTCTCTACTTTAAAGAGTCCTCTCCTGCTGATGTTCAGGTGTATATCAGTATGTAGTGTCTCTACTGTAAAGAGTCCTCTCCTGCTGATGTTCAGGTTCATATCAGTATGTAGTGTCTCTACTTTAAAGAGTCCTCTCCTGCTGATGTTCAGGTTCATATCAGTATGTAGTGTCTCTACTTTAAAGAGTCCTCTCCTGCTGATGTTCAGGTTCATATCAGTATGTAGTGTCTCTACTTTAAAGAGTCCTCTCCTGCTGATGTTCAGGTTCATATCAGTATGTAGTGTCTCTACTTTAAAGAGTCCTCTCCTGCTCATGTTCAGGTTCATATCAGTATGTAGTGTCTCTACTTAAAGAGTCCTCTCCTGCTGATGTTCAGGTGTATAGCAGTGTGTAGTGTCTCTACTTTAAAGAGTCCTCTCCTGCTGATGTTCAGGTTCATATCAGTATGTAGTGTCTCTACTTTAAAGAGTCCTCTCCTGCTGATGTTCAGGTGTATATCAGTATGTAGTGTCTCTACTTTAAAGAGTCCTCTCCTGCTCATGTTCAGGTTCATATCAGTATGTAGTGTCTCTACTTTAAAGAGTCCTCTCCTGCTGATGTTCAGGTGTATATCAGTATGTAGTGTCTCTACTGTAAAGAGTCCTCTCCTGCTGATGTTCAGGTTCATATCAGTATGTAGTGTCTCTACTTTAAAGAGTCCTCTCCTGCTGATGTTCAGGTTCATATCAGTATGTAGTGTCTCTACTTTAAAGAGTCCTCTCCTGCTGATGTTCAGGTTCATATCAGTATGTAGTGTCTCTACTTTAAAGAGTCCTCTCCTGCTGATGTTCAGGTTCATATCAGTATGTAGTGTCTCTACTTTAAAGAGTCCTCTCCTGCTCATGTTCAGGTTCATATCAGTATGTAGTGTCTCTACTTTAAGAGTCCTCTCCTGCTGATGTTCAGGTGTATATCAGTGTGTAGTGTCTCTACTTTAAAGAGTCCTCTCCTGCTGATGTTCAGGTTCATATCAGTATGTAGTGTCTCTGCTTTAAAGAGTCCTCTCCTGCTGATGTTCAGGTGTATATCAGTATGTAGTGTCTCTACTTTAAAGAGTCCTCTCCTGCTGATGTTCAGGTGTATATCAGTATGTAGTGTCTCTACTTTAAAGAGTCCTCTCCTGCTCATGTTCAGGTTCATATCAGTATGTAGTGTCTCTACTTTAAAGAGTCCTCTCCTGCTGATGTTCAGGTGTATATCAGTATGTAGTGTCTCTACTTTAAAGAGTCCTCTCCTGCTGATGTTCAGGTGTATATCAGTATGTAGTGTCTCTACTTTAAAGAGTCCTCTCCTGCTGGTGTTCAGGTGTATATCAGTATGTAGTGTCTCTACTTTAAAGAGTCCTCTCCTGCTGATGTTCAGGTGTATATCAGTATGTAGTGTCTCTACTTTAAAGAGTCCTCTCCTGCTGATGTTCAGGTGTATATCAGTATGTAGTGTCTCTGCTTTAAAGAGTCCTCTCCTGCTGATGTTCAGGTGTATATCAGTATGTAGTGTCTCTACTTTAAAGAGTCCTCTCCTGCTGATGTTCAGGTGTATATCAGTATGTAGTGTCTCTGCTTTAAAGAGTCCTCTCCTGCTGATGTTCAGGTGTATATCAGTATGTAGTGTCTCTGCTTTAAAGAGTCCTCTCCTGCTGATGTTCAGGTGTATATCAGTATGTAGTGTCTCTACTTTAAAGAGTCCTCTCCTGCTGATGTTCAGGTGTATATCAGTATGTAGTGTCTCTGCTTTAAAGAGTCCTCTCCTGCTGATGTTCAGGTGTATATCAGTATGCAGTGTCTCTACATGTCTCCATGCTTTAATGTTCAAAAAGCTCTTTATTCTTCTCATACTGCCTGTGCTGCAGCACCTCCTTTCACCCTCTGTCTGAAACCAGAGCCCAGTCTGCTCTCATTGGTTAGCTGGCCGGCTCTGTTGTGATCAATCGCTCAGAGATCTCCCGCCCCTCAGCTTATCATGTACAATGTGTTGGAGCGCTAGCCAATAGAAGTGCGAGTGTTACATAGTGATATCACTCAGTTCCTGAAGTAAACAAAGGGTCCGATGGTGGCATTTCAGTGACTTCACCTTTTCTCTTTCTTCTGAATCATTGACCTCTGACCCCTTCCTGTGTATCTCTTTGAATAGGCGTGTGCAGCTTGTGTCTCAGTCTCAATGGCCATTGAAGTGGTGTGAGTCTGACCACTGATTAATATATTCAATCTTTGTCTTTGTAGTATCCAACACTATAGTAATGTCCAAGCTCTCTCTCTCTCTCTGTGTGTGTGTGTGTGTGTGTGTGTGTGTGTGTGTGTGTGTGTGTGTGTGTGTGTGTGTGTGTGTGTGTGTGTTGGGGCATGGTCATTGAACGATGAACATAGGTTATCACAAGGTCACCACCTCAATTGCATTGCATATGTGTGTGTGTGTGTCTGTGTACGTGTGTGTGTATGTGTGTGTGTGTGTGTGTGTGTGTGTGTGTGTGTGTGTGTGTGTGTGTGTGTGTGTGTGTGTGTGTGTGTGTGTGTGTGTGTGTGTGTGTGTGTGTGTGTGGCAGTGAGAGGAAGGAAGTGTAATCAGAGCATTAATTAAGAAACAAGGCGTTTATTGAATACATCCTGTGGTCATTAAGAGATCTCACAGCAGCCTCCTCCTCTCTGCGATGTCACCGTGACAACCAACTTTGGATGAATAACTAGGTACTTCCTCAGCACTCTGGGTGTTTCTCAAAGTCGAGGACGCTTCCTTGGTAGGACATGTCCTTCCAAGTCAGGTCCTTCAGAGGCTCGGCAAGAATCCTTCCTGGCATTCGGAGATTGAAGAATGGAACAGGCTAGCAAGTGTGCAGGTGTGCGTCATATGAGAGGCCCCGCCTTAAATTGAGCGTGATTCGTTTGAAGACTCATAACTGATTCGGTTTGCGTTCACGCGGGCAAAATTCAAACGGACTATAAACTTTAAACACAAGTCATGTGCACATTTACTACGCCACTGAACATACTTACATTTAAATGTGTACTGCCTGGATTCAGCCATTTTCCCGCCAAAGATTTGGGAAATTGGTCCGTGCGCAAAGCATTGTGGGGCTTTTAAGACCGCCGAGGATACACATGTGCATCCTCGAAATTTTCCGCAACGAAGGACTCAGTCGTCGGTAGAATTCCAAGGATCCTGTACATTGGAACAGTCCTTCGGCGGGATTCGATGACGTAGCATCCTTGAAATAGTGGCTCTGAAGGATCCTTCATGGACATTGAGAAACACCCTCTGTGTTACAGAAAGACCTCATGACCACATCACCTCCTGTAAGCTGGGGGCTTCTAATGGCCAGTTCAGTCTCTCAAGTGATGTTTCTTTTTCATGGGTTTATTCTGAGAACCTGAATGTGTTTCGAGTTCAGATCTGTATTATTATAGAACAATTAACGGCACATAACTTGCTATAAGAACCAGAACCATACAACAATAACATAAGGTGCTTTCACACCAAGTACTTTGCCGTACTTAGTTCCCAGTACTTAGTTCATCAGAACATCCGAGTAAATCGCCAAATCTTTTGTGTTGCCATAAGTTAGTCTCTCTGCGTTGATGCGCTGGGCTAATGCTAATAATGCTAATGCCAGCAAATACAATGGCAGCTTCACAAAACTTTTCCGAGTTTTACGGGGCGTGGTTTGCAATCCTCCCAGCCAATCAGAAATGGGAACCTTTTTCTCCCATGAAAGTACCTGCTCTCTAGCAGGGACGAAAAAGGGGGTGAAAAGGTTCTCATGAACTAAGTTCTAGTTCCGGATTTTTTTGGTGTGAACGCAAAATGTCAAGAACTATCGGAACTATACTGGGAAAAGTACTCCGGTGTGAAAGCGCCTATAGTTGAACAAAGACATAACAGGGTTACACTATTTTAAGTTCTTAGCTTTGGTTAGCATTCCTCTCACTGCCTTTTACAGCTAAAGAGGCCCTATTCTGCTGTTTGTGGTGTTCCCTCTCCTGTTGTGTGTTCTATACGTTTTAGTGCATATAAATGGTCTGCAAAGGCTAAAATCCCTGTGTCTCTCCCACACTCCCCCCCTGCCTGAAACGCCTCCATTGGACTCCTTTGTTTACTTCCCTGACATAATGACATCACTAGGTGACATGTGCGCTCCTATTGGCTAGCGCTCCAACAAAATGCACATGAAAATGAGCATAATATGGCTCTTTTAGACCCATGCTGTGCTCTGTAGGTACCACTGCTCACTGTCCTTGGCTGTAAGTCACCATACAGAGCATGTAGTCTGTGTGTGTGTGTGTGTGTGTTTGTTTGTAGTGTATCATGTCCCCGTGCTACAGAGCAGCACCTCTGCTCTTCTAATCCTCTCAGCCTATCCCTCTCTCTGTCTCTGTCTCCATCTATCTGTCCCTTTATCTGTCCACATCTCTCATCAGGTCATCCTCTCTACTGTTCCTGCTTCAAACATCACCCCCCTACCCCCCCCCCCCCCCCCTCCCCCCAGCTGATAGCAGTGTCCTTCACTAGCACACGTACACCGATCATAAATAGTTTGCAGGGGTCTTGGACTGTATCTTTTCATACTTGTCCTGTCTCTAATAAATAAAAACAATTAAAAAAGCAGATAATCACCAGCTGTTCTGCTCAAACTTCAGATTTATAATCTATGATTTCACATGAAGACAATTTTTTGCAAAAAAAGCGAGTGAACATTTATAAAATGTAATGATTTAGATATTACCTGGATGTCTTTTCTGCATATTTCTGTAGCTCTAATTCTGTCGTCTTCCTCCATCCGTCTGTCTGTCTGTCTGTCCGTCTGTCTGTCTATCTGTCTGTCTGTCTGTCTGTCTGTCTGTCTGTCTATCTGTCCGTCTGTCTGTCCGTCTGTCTGTCTGTCTGTCTGTCTGTCTATCTGTCTGTCCGTCCGTCTGTCTGTCTGTCTGTCTGTCTGTCTATCTGTCCGTCCGTCTGTCCGTCTGTCCGTCTGTCCGTCTGTCCGTCTGTCTGTCTGTCTATCTGTCCGTCCGTCCGTCTGTCTGTCTGTCTGTCCGTCTGTCTGTCTGTCTGTCCGTCCGTCCGTCTGTCCGTCTGTCCGTCTGTCTGTCTGTCTGTCTTTCATCTCTGACCTGATAACATCATGTTATCTCTCCAAATTAAAACTGCAGCCATATGCCCTTCGCTGACACGTGTGTGTGGGTGTGTGTGTGTGTGTGTGTGTGTAGGTCACAGTTTTTTTGCCATTTTCTTATATCAAAGGTCAGGCGGTGATGTTGGATGGGATGTAGATAGCCTTACAGAGTGGTATGTTTAAGTTTAAGTTGTGTCAATGTTGCAACTTGGTTTTTTAACAAATATCATAACTATTCTCCCAAAAATATTTTTGTTATATTTGTTGAAATTCCTTAATCAGCCTGACAGCAATCAATAAATCTAATTCTCTGATAAAAAAACTCTGTTACCTGAGAATATTGCAGGACTGAAATAAGTCCACCAATCATTCCCCAGCCTGCATGAATGATTCATGTGAGATTGTAAAAAAAAAAAAAAATTATTATTCTGATGTACATTAAAGTGGACCTATATGCTATATTGGAAAAAATGTATTGTAGGGCCATACCTATACAAAACATGTCTGTGAGGTTTTTTGCTTAAAACACCAAACAGTTCACCCATTGTAGCCATACCTCATACTGCTCATACCCCTCTTTTGCAGCCCTGTTAGAGAAACCCGGATGTTGGGTTCTTAGCTTGAAAAAAAAAGAAAAGAGGAGGCGGAGCTAATGCCTGATCAGAATTATAGATAAAAGTTAAATTCTGTTGTGATAAAACGCCATCCTGTTCTAAACCACATCAAGGATTATTTCTGAAACAGTATGGAGCTCAAATGCTTTTTCTCTTACAGGTGAGTTCCTTTTTTGATTTCCTGCTTTTTAAACACATGTGCTCTCCAGTACAGGTTAGCTCTGAGTGTTAGCGATGCTAATGTAAACAAAGACGAGATTACGTCCAAAACACGTCAGGCATTGTTTCTGATAGCAACTTTCTGTGGGTCCGCAGCCGATTTGACGTCAGATCGGCAGCAAATCTGTATCCGCTCGTTGTACCCCTGTTTTTAAAAGATTTGGGTATGGAGGAAAAGAGAGAGGGTTTTATTTTCTGACGCTGCGTGAGTTCCCCGACGCACCGGGGACACATATTTATGTATAAAAGACATGATCACAAAGTGCATTTTGCATCATAGGTCCCCTTTAAAGTATATTTTCTTGTGTCTGACGTGTTGTGAGAATGAACGTGAATATATTTACTTGTGTGCGCGAGCGTGATATGTATTTAAGTTAACCGCAAGTTTACCTTTGTACTTTCTAAAGCTTCTAATGCAATTTTTGCCGAGGTTCAAGGCATTGGCTACAGACAAACAGTGCCATTTCTCCCACTAGTTCAAGCCATCATACTGTATGTATGTATTGAATGTGTGTGTGTATACAGGGGCGCCGTTTACCGACAGGCAAGTGCTTGGACCAGAAGGGGCCCCCCAAATAAAGTAGATTAATCCAATCCAACTTTATTTATATAGCACTTTAAAACCTCCTGACCAAAGTGCTGTACAGAGAGATACATAAAATATAAAACCACACAGCTCAGCTCACAAAACATAACATAAATAAATAAATACATTTAAAATAAGATACAAACACAAAACAAACCAGAATAATCGTAAACATTTAAAAAAAAAAAAAAAAAGATTAAGAGTGTCCGCAGCAACGGCAACATGAAACACCCTTTAATTTATTTACATGTCGGGAAACCCCCTGAAGGGGGCCCCATGCATAGCACGCCGAAACTGCTTCTTAATTTCAGTTTCGTTGCTCTGCTCCGGGGGGGTCCGGACCATTGACCTTGTATAAAATTCACAAGTGGACCTTTAACAAAAAAGTTTGAGTACCCCTGACCTACTCCATGGAAGAATGAAGTCGTACCAGCTGCTCAGATGAAGACATTTGTGCAGTGGTGGCCTCGGGTCCTTCACTTGAGAAAAAAGAAGAATAACTATGGTCTTAAAATACTCTATTTCAAGTAAAAACGCTGAATTCAAACTGTGAATCAAGTAGACATGTTGTACTATTATTAGTAAAATGTACTTTGTGTATCAAACGTAGTGTGCTAAATGGCTCTTTTAATACTAACACATGAAATCAAATCATTTTAATGTTGTAGTTTGTCTATTTTGAGCTAATTTGAGATATTTAAAAAAAATACTGTGTATATTAAAAACCAACGTGTTGTATCACATCAGTGTTTTCATATGTTCAAAGTAACTAGTATTAGTATTTAATAGTAAAAAGTACAAATCCTGGCCCCAAAATGTAGTGGAATAAAAGTATATGTAGCATAAAATGGAAATACTCAAGTATTGCAAGTATGTCAAAATAGTACTTCGGTGCAATACTTGAGTAAATGTGCTTTGTCACGTTCTACCACTGCATTTGTGTTATATTTACAACTATATTAAACTAAATTGTTTTTCATTATCTGCTTAGCCTCCAGTTATTGTTACCGATCATAGTTGTCAACAAATACATAAAACTACATTACCATTCATAAAATGTTCATAAAGTATATTTCATTTAATCTAATATACTGCTTATAAATGCAAAAAAAGATGACTTAAAGTAAAGTGTTAGCAGTCTAAATGTAATATAAAGACAGTAGTAGATAACAGACATATTCCCTCTATTAAATGTGAATTATCCATCATAACAAAGACCTTGGCGTTGCCAGAGTTCCATCCAGTTATTACTGGTTATTACTGCCATTGAAAATAGAAAAACCCAAGGACTGATTTATCCCGGGCCGCTGCGTGTGCACAGCTCAGCTCATTTCAATCACAAATGGCAGCATCTTGATTTACACCGGCCACAGTTTTAATAGAGCTAGCCACGGCCAAATTTAAACTAGCCCGATTAATCAACTAAACATTCAATATCTCCTATTCAGCAAGCGAGCGGCGAGCGCACACGACTTCTCAATATGAATTTTCCGGAAGATTTCTCTATTGATCGACAGACGGATGATTTGTGAGATACATTGTGTGGGGATCAATAGGCGGAGAGTCAATAGCTCATGGGGAGAAATGAACTGTGGTGACGTGAAGGCCACAAAGTCAAGTCCTCGTGTAGTCATGCATGGTACGTGTGGAAAAAAAAGACGTATGAGGTGTTAACAGCCAGGGCAGGGACTCGAACCGGCAACCTTTCAGCCACAGTCCTCTAAACCTGCTCAGCTACAAGTCAATGAGGTTTCACAAAGAGGCACAGAGCCGGAGGAGACAGCAGGGTGGCCAGTGACTTTTACAGCAATCACACACACACACACACACACACACACACACACACACACACACACACACACACACACACACACACACACACACACACACACACACACACACACACACACACACACACACACACACACACTCACACTATTTTACTGGGGTTCCACTTTGCTGCTCTGCTCAAGGAGACTTCTGTCTTTGGGGGAACTGCTGTGTGAGTGAGTGTGTGTGTGTGTGAGAGTGTGTTTGTGTGTTTCTCTTTGTTTGTGTGTGTTCAGCCATACACTCCTTAGGTCTGGCTTTGTGCGTGTGTGTGTGTGTGTGTGTGTGTGTGTGTGTGTGTGTGTGTGTGTGTGTGTGTGTGTGTGTGTGTGTGTGTGTGTGTGTGTGAAAGAACAGTGAGGTTAGAGCAGTGTCAAAGCCAAGCGGATGATGAATGGCGTTAGTTTAGTCTGTCATTACAGACTGCTGTTTTATGTAGGGGTCAACTCTAATGGCGAAGAGGAGAGGGGGGGAGAGAGAGGAGGGGGGGTTGGTTCCTTTAACTTCCTTTATTAAACTATTGCATTGGCAAAACAGCTGAGTCTAATCACTTGAGGGGAAAAACTAATTGAAAGCATTACTGAAAGCAAACACAACCAGTTAACCTCAGAAATTCACAATCAGCCCCCCCCCCAAAAAAATAAGTCTTTGCATGTTGAAGGTCTGATTGTCTTGGTGGGAAATTTGGACTGCAAATCCGAGGAGACGACCATCATCTGGTTGGACCCGTGTGCTATGTGAGCTCCTTGTTGCTCTGAACCGGCCCCCTGTTGCCACAGCAGGGTGAGCTTGATCGACCAGCTACTGAACGTTCTATAAGTCCTCAACCAGAATTGTGCTGTCCTTCTCAGATTCACCAGCACAGGTTGCTTTGGCGAAGATGAAGAGCTGGTGCAATCACAAGAGTAAACATGGAGAACAACAACATGGCAGAGCTTGCTTTGTACATCTCACCTCAAAGAGGAGTGCCAGGAACACCACATCCCAGAATCATAGAACACTTCGAGCAGATCCTAAAACACTTTGTCTTGGTCTATGGATATACAAGAGTTTCTGAATCCAATGAACTGAACGGTCCAGAATATGAATATGATGAGGGTGAATGACGGAGTGTCCACCTCTCTGACAGGGTTTCACAGTCCGCACAAAGTGAGGACAATGGTCTGTTACGTTTTCCAGGTCTCTCTTCTTTGGTAACCGAGTGATGACAGCCTTCCTGTAGAACAGAGGCAGTCTTCCTGTTTGGAGAAGTCCTGTCTTTTAGAAGTCCACAAAAGTTCACTGCCCTTCAATCATGTGGCCTCTTGCTTTTTCGGTTGAAAATGAAAACGTCTATGACCTTCCACTTTAAAAGAGAAAGACAGATTCAGATCTATTTCGTTATCTTTTCCTTCTGGGACACACTACATCTTTTAGTTTGCAGCCTAAAGAAACAATTTGAAGTGCACAGCGAGACAGCTCTAACACCAACAACTGACTTAACATTTGTGGCTGGGCTATCCAAGGGCAGAGCAGGAGTAAAGGTATCAGGAATCACGACACAATTCTCCACCAAACACATCCACGCTCTTAGCTCCACACACACACTAGGCATCCTCTCAGATGGAGGGAGAGAGAGGTTAAAGGA
>CADEHL010001161.1:357423-437423 GCA_902827135.1 Harpagifer antarcticus | reverse complement strand
ATGTCTATTAAAATATATCCTTGTAAATAAATTGATATTTTTAAAATGTATTAATACTACTATTAGTTATTTATGACAATTGTTTTCTCATATTCTTTTTCTACTGGCAAGGTCATTATTTGCTATTGCTATTGTTTCAAAAGCCAATGAAAACGCACAGACCGTCTTATTGATGGTGGTTATGACTGAGGGTATAATGTTACAATTGTTGCAAGGTCTTAAAAACCAAAAGGGTTTGTCCAATTTGGAGCATGAATGTGCTTGGTTCATTTCATGACAATTTGTCTATTAGTTAATGGAATATAGGCAAAACTGCAGTCAAAAAAGTCCAGCATACGTCCAAATGCAAGTAGGTGTGTCCAAGTTTGGATTTTCTTTTAAATACAGAGCTGATAACACGACACCGAACA
Organism: Harpagifer antarcticus; assembly: GCA_902827135.1. Lineage (NCBI taxonomy): Eukaryota > Metazoa > Chordata > Actinopteri > Perciformes > Harpagiferidae > Harpagifer > Harpagifer antarcticus. Next base: position 437,013 of record CADEHL010001161.1, on the reverse strand, counting down.
CTTGGTGAATGCATCAATCATCCACCACAGACTGAAAACCCACCTGTTCTGAATGCACCTTGTCCAATGACAAATCCATAATACACCTACAACTAAAAAAGGGTTGCTAATCTGAAGCTAATTTACATACAGGGTTCTTGCTGTTTTAAGTTTGTATCCATATAATTGCATATTTGTAATTACATATCGCTTTGTAAAAAGCCCTAACCAAATGAAAGGTCACTTCATTGTCTTTGTGGTTGCCAATGAAGAAATGTTGCAATTGTCAGCTTCACATGAAAGTGATCTGCTGAGAACCAAGCCCAGACTGAGGCAAAAGTGAGTGGAGTCTAGGTGAGCAGAGCTGAACTAGGCTGTGGGAAACATGCTAAACATTAGCATGCTAGCATCCGCAAGGTAGCTTTAGCATTTAGCTTAATGCACTTCTCTGCCTAAGTACAGTCTGTAGAGCTGCTATCACGACACAATTTTCTAGTACTAGTTTTTGAACAACCAAAATATATCATGTTTTAATACATAATCACTATACGTGTAAGTATCAAGTCCTTGATGCTTCCAGATCTGAAACATATAGAATATTTCCATCATTATCTTAAAAGAAGCAGACATGTCCTCTTTCAGCAATCTTGCTGATTGGACCAAACATTAGATGATGTAAGATACAGAACCAGCGCATTGTAATTATTCTTCATGGTCATTTCAACTATAAATGAATATGGGCATATTTATCTATACTGATTATGTGAGAGTGCATGTCACGTGTCCCATGCTGAAAGTTATTCAGTATAATTCAGCTTTCAGTGCAATGTGTATTCCTGCCCTTAACATTATTAATAGTGAGATATGTATTACAGGTCGCTCCCTGCTCACCATACTCTCTCTTATCAGGAGTGTTCATGTGACATATGGATCTTATTGGCACTGTAAAAACTGTATGTGTGTATCTGTATTCACAGGATTGGTTTAAAGGTTACATCTGTGTTGTCTAATGGGATGAATTGTACTGTGATTTAGATGTGCGGCCCTATATTCTCTCTGCCATCTTCATTGTTTTATCTCCCATTCACACATACACACAACTGACAGGCCTATCCAGGCTAATAGATAGTATTTTAAATCATATTACCTCCATTACAAACTGTTATATTGTCTCACCCCATCTGTCAACCTACTGAGTGGCTACGATGTGTGTGTGTGTGTGTGTGTGTGTGTGTGTGTGTTTGTGTGTGTGTGTGTGTGTGTGTGCACCTCTCCTCTGATGGTATCTGTTTGTGGGAAATGAAGCCCCGCTGGAGGAGAGTGTTGGAGCTAAAAGATTGAGCTGTAGGACATAGATCAAAGAGAGGAAAGAAAGGGACAAAGACATAAAGACAGAGAGGAAGACGTAAGAAAGAGAGAGACTGGGGCAGGTCAGGACAAAGAATAACATATAAACTGGAAGTGTAATCAGTAGCGCTGACCCCACTTTGTCAGCATTGTGTGTGTGAGACAGAGATAATAAGAGAGAGTGATAGCATGGTTGGCACATCTGAATCTAACATCTAGTAAAGGTCAGAGGTGGATAAATGTTGATGAGCAGGACATTCTGGTCAGTTGACCCAAAACACAAGAACGTCTTTGTTGTGATCAGTATGAGTGGAGGAAGAAAGACCAGAGACCAAATCACTAAAACCTACATTAAAGTGAACATGTCAATACCTTACCTTAAGATAGATTTTGAATGAAAGACTTAACTTGTATTTTCACAGGGTGGTTCTAGTACTTTTATTATGGTAAATGATCGGAATACTTCTACCACTCCTGAATATAACATTTGACTCATGGTTACTAAAAAAAATGAAACTGTAATGAAAGACATTGTTTAACTCTGTGGTTCTCAAACTTTTTCCGTCAGGCCCCCCCTTTGGAGAAAAAAACAAGTCGGGCCCCCCCAACACAAATAGTCAGGCTCAGTGGCGGCGCCAGAGATTTTCCTTTTGGGGGTGCTGTGGGGTAGCTTGACGTTTCATAGAGGGTGCTCAAAAATGTAGGGTTTCCCATTAATGTCCCGGCGCTACAGTGGAATGTTCTACTGCAACACTCCCCACGCACATACAGTGTACCCGCGACTGTTACAATGGAGGCTCGATATCAGCTCACGGCATATAGGTGTAAGCAGGGGTCAAGTGCTATTTGTATAGGTGGTGTGTGGACCTCCTCCAGGGGGCTCCGGGGGCATGCTATCCCGGGAAGATTTATTTTAAAATATTGAAGTTAAAAGCATCAATCTGGTGCATATATTTATTTACCATATATACAAATAATAACTACAATTCATAATCATTTAATGAAGGGAGCCTTTTTAGAAGCTAGTGCACTTAAGCATTTTCTTGCCATTACATCTAATTAACAAGAACGCTCCGGAAATGGGCAGCTTCATTGGATTACTTAATGTCATTACCAGCTTAGATGATAAACGATCCACACATCAATATATCCCTGGATCAAAGGGTATTTACCTTTGATTCTTTGTGCACCAGCCAGATGGTACACAAGACAAACCATTTGCCACATTCATAAAATGGAAAAGTTGTGTTTGTTCGTCAAATTGATATCATTCCATAATGTAGTAAGTGTCACTACTAACTGTGTGTGTCTGTGTGATTGTGTGTTTGTGTGTGTGTTTTGGTGACAGGCAGCAAGGTCACAGCAGATGACAGTGGTGTGTGTGTGTGTGTTTCAGTGTTAGAGGTTACTTACAGAGCATTGATTTAACCAGTGCATCCCGCACATATGACTGGGATTGGCCCCTGCACATGGAGGTGGAGAATGCATCAGTGTGTTGATGCATAAAGCTACCATGCAGAACACACTCTGATGACACACACACACACACACACACACACACACACACACACACACACACACACAGAGACAGACATGCTCTGATACACACATTCACGTTTGGCTTACTTCATCCAGAACGTTCTCTGATGGCTTTATCATTCTCCCTGCTCCCATGCTCCCTGCTGATCGCTCTGTTAGTGTGTGTGTGTGTGTGTGTGTGTGTGTGTGTGTGTGTGTGTGTGTGTGTGTGTGTGTGTGTGTGTGTGTGTGTGTGTGTGTGTGTGTGTGTGTGTGTGTGAGTAATATAGAATAATATTCATGGGGAATATTCAGATTTATAGTTGGGTTATTAATTGCGGCGGCGCTTTAAGTTATTCCTATTTTATGGGGCGGAAAGATAATAACCTAATAAGTTACCCATTGTGTGTGTGTGTGTGTGTGTGTGTGTGTGTGTGTGTGTGTGTGTGTGTGTATGTGTGTGTAAGTGTGTCTGTGCGTGCCAGGGCTGGAGTGTGAGGTCACTGAGGTCAGGGTGTGTTTGTGTTGTTCTCAGTGTGAATATTCAGTGGGGTCTCAGAGGCTGAACATATAGCTCATCATTACAGGGTTATTTGTTTGACTTATTCTGTCACTGATAGCAACTATTAGCTCAGGCCGCTCTCTAAAGGGACAGCACTTATTTTCAGAATGAGTTATAGACCCTCTGATCCCGGCCTATCACTAACTGTGAATGTGAACTACCCCCCTCTATGGGGTGTCACCAGCACAGAAGACATTATAAAACATTTGAGAGCCACTGAGGGAATGTGTTATGTTTAAAGAGAGAACATTTACTTTACATCCATTGCTCTATTTCACACAAAACGTAAGGCAAGGCAAGGCAAATCAAGGCAAGGCAAGGCAAGGCAAGGCAAGGCAAGGTAAGGCAAGTTTATTTATATAGCACCAGGCAATTCAAGGTGCTTTACAAAAATGAAAGACATTCAGACAAAGGCATTTAAAAACAGTAAAGGATAATAAAAGAAACATTAAAAGAAAAACAAAAAATGAAAGCATTTAAAATCAGTCATTAAAAAGAAAAGCTAATAAAATAAACATTAAAAGATAAAAGTTACAGTGCAGTCTAAGATATGAATAGTTCAATTCTTTAGGTTCTTGATTTTTAATTTACTCACAGAAACTCCCTTTGGAAATCTGAACATTTCCGTCCAGATTTTTAATTTAGACAGACTGTTTTCACCATGTTTTGCTTGCATGACATGCACAATCGGACCCTCAAGAGGGTGTACTAGCCCCCTACTCTGCTTTGCGTTCCATAACAAAGTCTTTAAGTGTTACCTGAATACCCCGTGTTACCAAAACACTATTTTTCACCCGTCGGTGATGTGATACTTGTTCCTCAGTACAAATCATCCAAAAACTGATCGTAAACCCTGGCTACGACGGATATCCCAAATATCCTACTTTCGAGCAGTCCCTCTCATAAATGTCATGGAGTTTAATTACGTTTAAATTTAAAACATTAAAAGAAAAAATACATGGATAAAAGTTACAGTGCAGTCTAAGATATGAATAGTTCAATTAAAAGCAGCGACAAAAAGAAAAGTCTTCAGCCTGGATTTAAAAGTAGTCAGAGTGGCCGCGGACCTGCAGGTTTCTGGGAGTTTGTTCCAGATATTTGGAGCATAATAACTGAACGCTGCTTCACCATGTTTAGTTCTGACTCTGGGGACAGAAAGCTGACCAGTCCCTGAAGACCTGAGAGATCTGGATGGTTCATAATTTAGCAGGAGGTCAGAAATGTATTTTGGGCCTAAACCATTCAAAGCTTTATAAACCAGCAGCAGTATTTTGAAATCTATTCTTTGACACACAGGAAGCCAGTGTAAAGACTTCAGAACAGGAGTGATGTGATCCACTTTCTTAGTGTTAGTGAGGACTCGAGCAGCAGCGTTCTGAATTAGCTGCAGCTTCCGAATAGACTTTTTAGTGAGACCTGTGAAGACACCATTGCAGTAGTCCAGTCTACTGAAGATAAAAGCATGGACAAGTTTTTCCAAATCCTGCTGTGACATTAGTCTTTTAATCCTAGATATATTCTTTAGGTGATAGTAGGCTGATTTAGTAACTGTTTTAATGTGACTGTTGAAACTCAGGTCAGAGTCCATGACTACACCTAGATTTCTGGCTTTATCTGTTGTTTTGAACATTGCAGACTGAAGCTCAGCGCTAACTTTTATACGTTCTGCCTTGGCTCCAAAAACCATTACCTCAGTTTTATCTTTGTTTAATTGAAGAAAGTTCTGACACATCCAGTCATTGATTTGTTCAATGCACTTACTCAGTGTTTGAATTGGAGCATAGTCTCCTGGTGAAATTGTTACGTACATTTGTGTGTCATCTGCATAGCTATGGTAACTTATTTTGTTGTTTTTCATTATCTGAGCCAGTGGTAGCATGTAGACGTTAAAGAGAAGAGGCCCCAAGATTGAGCCTTGAGGTACCCCACATGTCATATTTGTCAACTCAGATGTGTATTTACCTATAGAAACAAAGTTGTTTCTGTCCTTTAAGTAGGATTCAAAACAATTTAGAACTGTTTCCGAAAGTCCCACCCAGTTTTCCAGTCTGTCTAGTAATATGCTGTGGTCAACAGTGCCAAACGCAGCACTGAGATCTAATAATACTAACACTGAAGTTCTGCCACTGTCTGTGTTTAAGTGGATGTCATTAAAGACCTTTACAAGAGCAGTCTCAGTGCTGTGGTTTGGACGAAAGCCTGACTGGAACACATCAAAACAGTCATTTAAATGCAAAAAATTACTCAACTGTTGAAAAACAACTTTTTCAATGATTTTACCTAAAAATGGCAGGTTTGATAAGGGCCTGTAATTGTTCATTACTGAAGCATCTAGATTATTCTTTTTTAAGAGCGGTTTAATGACTGCAGTTTTCAGGGCCTGTGGAAAAAGACCTGAGTGAAGAGATTTGTTTACTATATGATGTAGATCTGAAGGCCATGCAAGGCAAAACATCTTTGAAAAATCCTGTTGGAATAATATCAAGGCAGCAGGAGGAGGACTTCAGAAGTTGTATAATGTCCTCTAGATTTTTATCATTAATCTGATGGAATTGTGTCATGGTGTTTGAATTGATATTAGGTGGACATAGGAACAACACATTTGCTGTACCTGATGCAGAGGCACTGACTGCTCGTCTGATTTTCTGAATGTTGTCAGTGAAAAAGGCAAAATCATTGCACGCCCTGGTGGATAGAAATTCAGAGGCTACTGACACTGGGGGGTTAGTTAGTCTGTCGACGGTAGCGAACAAGGCACGTGCGTTGTTTTTGTTTTTGGTAATGATGACGTAAATAGAATACATATATTTATAGATGTATACATGTATGTAATCAGTGAACTGTAAACTTTAATAAGTGTACTCAACAGATACAAATGAATGAATAGACCATGGTGTTAAATGTGGATGAATGGACAAATGAACTAAATGCTGCTATCTTCCCAATTGATCAAACAATTTCCTCCGTAAGAGAAAATATTAAAAGCTATATAAATATATATTGAAATGTATATATGCTTGAAACTTTGAGCCCATGAAATTGTCATCTCTCCGCTGGTGGTATTGGAGTTACTGATTATTACTGGTTCTGAAAATGAGAAAAAAGGAACTGGAATAAAAGTGCAGAATGAACAGCCAAGTATCCCTATTAGTTATGTTAACATGATTTGTTCCAGAAACATCTAGTGTGCTAATGATCAGCTGTGTTTGAGGTGGTCAGTGTTCTCATGCAGACAGGGCCAATTAGAAGCCAAATGAAGACCTATCGACCCACCACCATCAATTCACATGAGCAGGAGACCAGCTCTATTTCTCCCACTCTAGTGTAGTTCTACTATTACTGTAAAATAGCTCAGAGTTTTGCATCCCCCATTCATCTGACCCTCTGCTCCTGCTGCTCTGGTATCTGTGTGTAAAGACTACAAAGGATGTCACTCAGTAATAGACTCATGCACCTTTATACACTGCTGGGTGTGTGTCTTGTTTTCAGAGATGTTGGCATGTAGATTTATCTCTCCTGTGTTTGTGTGTGTGCGTGTGTGTGTGTGTGTGTGTGTGTGTGTGTGTGTGTGTGTGTGTGTGTGTGTGTGTGTGTGTGTGTTGCAGGTCAACCGTCCTTCTGGTCTTTCCCTTTTGTTTGCCATGTCCATGGGGGATGCTTTCAAAAACTGCTAATTTGATCAATACTTAATTTTTCCTCTTCAAAGCTTATTTCTGTTAAGCTGTGATAAGACTAGAGATGGGGGGGGCTGTGTGTGAGAGTGTGTGTCTGTGTGTGTGTGTCTGTGTGTATGTGTGTGTCCCTATCACAGCAGAGTGTGTATCAGTCTCTGGCTGTAATATCCACGTGACCTCCTATTACCTGTGTGTGTGTGTGTGTGTGTGTGTGTGTGTGTGTGTGTGTGTGTGATGTGATTGTGTGTGTGTGTGGACACTATCGGGCCATCTGGTAAATGGATTGTTTGGTGAGGTGTCGTCATGGCAGCCAGTTAGCCGGGGGATCCAAATGATGTCATCCCTCACCGTGGCAACACTTAAAGAGATAAGTTCCCTAAAGAGGCAGCCATTTATCAGCAGCCAATACACTGATACACACACACACACACACACACACACACACACACACACACACACACACACACACACACACACACACACACACACACACACACACACACACACACACACACACACACACACACACTACACTCTCGTGTTGATCCATGTAACCACTCCAGCCCCTAAGATATACTCTAAGTACTTTTGTTCCACCTGAAACTGATAGTTGTCTGACTTTAAAGCCACTCATTGTCATATGTTCTCTTCCATATTCACGTTTGAACATTTTTAGAAGTGTACCTTTGAAAACTGGATTTTCTTAGGCATAATAAAACTCTGACAGAGGATTCATGGTAAGTAGAAAACATACACAACAGAGTAAAGAAAACATATCATTTATGAGGCAAGAATATACATTTCAAACTAGTATGTGAGTGTCCTCTCAGAGGCTCCATGCCCTGCAACATGGCACACTTGTTATTGGCTGCTCTCACAGACAGTGGCAGCCCTCACTGAAATAAAACAAGGTGTCTTTCAGCACATTGTTTGTATTTGACCTCCTTCAACGTCACTGCTTTGGAACAGTGTCATAGCTTTCATCACCATTGTTTCCAGTAACACATGCAGCTGTTTCAGCCCTGTGTAGAACTTTCTGCACACGCACACGTACTGTTAGTTCATCTCATTTACCATGCAACCATCTGGATCTTCAAAGTCAAAATGCCCAGGGAAAGGATGCCGTTCTATGTCAAGTTTAAAGTCACTTTTTCAGAAACACCCAATCATCATGATTCGGGTTGAACAAAAAGCTGCACACTTCAAATGAAGGTCACGAGACACAACGCTGACATGAGGAGACTCAAGGTTTGGTTTTACACAATCTCCCACTCTAAAGACACTCGTCGTGTTGTACTTACAAAAAGTTGACATTCAACATATCCACGGTTTGCAGAAATGTACAGCAGCAGCATTTGTTCATGGGAGATTAGAGGAGGGGTCAAAGTTCACACAACACTATTACTAGTGTGTGTCAGAGCTCAGGCTGAATCCAGACCAAATGTTCTGCTGCTCTCTGTACACATTCACTCAGTGTTTTATTTCCCAGCATCCACTGGGGTCCCCTGATACGGTGTGCCACTGTGTGTGTGTGTGTGTGTGTGTGTCTGCATTTGTGTGTGTCTGTGTCTGTGCGTGTGTGTGTGTGTGTGTGTGTGTGTGTGTGTGTGTCTGTGTGTGTGTTGTGTGTGTGTGTGTGTCTGTGTGTGTGTGTCTGTGTGTGTGTGTGTCTCTGTGTGTGTGTGTGTCTGTGTGTGTGTGTGTCTGTGTGTGTGTGTGCGTATGCGTGTGTGTCTGTGTGTGTCTGTGTGTGTGTGTCTGTGTGTGTGTGTGTCTGTGTGTGTGTCTGTGTGTGTGTGTGTCTGTGTGTGTGTGTCTGTGTGTGTGCGTAATGCGTGTGTGTCTGTGTGTGTGTGTGTGTGTGTGTGTGTGTGTGTGTGTGTCTCAGTGGTAAGATGGCCTCTCTCTATTAGCTGTAATGGAGTCAGACTGAGGTGTCAGAGAGAACAGGCTCTTATCAGAGAGTGAGGGAGAGAGGGAGATGGGAAATGGGGGAGAGAGGGATGAGTGGAATTGGAAGTGGGGAAGAGAAGAGGAGACGGAGGTGGAGGAGAACAAATGTCTGAAGAGAGGAAATAGGGAAGAGAGCGAGATGGGGAGGAAGAGGATGAGGAAGAGAGGCCATTCGCTCCGGAGCATGCTGCTCTGGTGCTACGTCCACACCAGCAGTTTGCTTGAGCCTTAGTGTACAATTAGGACGTCTACACACACTGATCATACATTCATACACACACAGTACCTCTGTCTCTCAGTCCCTCTGTCCCCTGATCTCTCTGTCCCTCTGTCCCTCTGTCCTTCTGCCCTCTGTCCCTCTGTCCCCTGATCTCTCTGTCCCTCTGTCCTTCTGTCCCTCTGTCCTTCTGTCCCTCTCTCCTTCTGTCCCTCTGTCCTTCTGTCCTCCGGCCCCTCTGTCCCTATGTCCTTCTGTCCCTCTGTCCTTCTATCCATCTGTCCCTCTGTCCTTCTGTCCATCTGTCTATCTGTCCCTCTGTCTATCTGTCCATCTGTCCCTCTGTCCTTCTGTCCCTCTGTCCTTCTGACCCTCTGTCCATCTGTCCTTCTGTCCCTCTGTCCATCTGTCCTTCTGTTCATCTGTCCTTCTGTCCCTCTCTCCCTCTGTCCCTCTCTCCCACGTTGTCCCTCTGTCCCTCTGTCCATCTGTCCTTCTGTTCTTCTGTCCCTCTGTCCTTCTGTCCCTCTGTCCTTCTGTCCTTCGGCCCCTCTGTCCTTCTGTCCCTCTGTCCTTTTGTCCCTATGTCCTTCTGTCCCTCTGTCCTTCTATCCATCTGTCCCTCTGTCTATCTGTCCATCTGTCCCTCTGTCCATCTGTCATTCCTTCTGTTCATCTGTCCTTCTGTCCCTCTGTCCCTCTCTCTCACGTTGTCCCTCTGTCCCTCTGTCCATCTGTCCTTCTGTCCTTCTGTCCCTCTGTCCTTCTGTCCTCCGGCCCCTCTGTCCCTCTGTCCATCTGTCCTTCTGTCCCTCTGTCCTTTTGTCCCTATGTCCTTCTGTCCCTCTGTCCTTCTATCCATCTGTCCATCTGTCCATCTGTCCCTCTGTCCCTCTGTCCTTCTGACCCTCTGTCCCTCTGTCTATCTGTCCTTCTGTCCATCTGTCCTTCTGTTCATCTGTCCTTCTGTCCCTCTCTCCCTCTGTCCCTCTCTCCCACGTTGTCCCCCTGTCCCTCTCTCCCTCTGTCCTTCTGACCCTCTCTCCCACGTTGTCTCTCTGTTACACTTTCTTTGTCTCTGATGAAATCCAGGACACGAGATAAAGGATCTTTGTGGATGAGAAATGAAATGCGTTATTATTGATAGATCCAGTTCTGTGAAGAGAGTTTCTTTCAAAGGTGAACTACAGTTTGACTAACGTGCATCATGACGTGCACTTTCATTTGATTCACACGTATGGGCTGCATAACATTAGACTACTTTGTGGTATGTCATTCAACGCATTGTTACATGTTCTGAAAAACATACTTTACATAAGAGTTACAGGAACACGCAGCCTTACTCCGGCAACATGGAGCAACGGCCTTCATTCCACGGAGCCTTACTCCGGCAACATGGAGCAACGGCCTTCATTCCACGGAGCCTTACTCCGGCAACATGGAGCAACGGCCTTCATTCCACGGAGCCTCTGCTCGAGGTGTTTTTGGACTATTCCAAATAAGGAAGTATGTTGTTTATATCTGTTCTGATATCAGACCCTCAATGTTTTGCACTGGGCTCTATCTAATGGGTTTGAATTGCCGGCAGATGTGAAGCACTTTCCTAACATGTGTCCCTTCTGTGGAAAGACACTCTGAAAGTGTGTCCTGATCCATTTTTATAAAAACCTGTCTGAAAATCAGCTGATCAGATTTTGGCCACTTTGTGATGTCACAATGTTTTTCTGCTTGTGTAACCATTAGCCAATCACCAACCAAGGTAACCCCCCCCCCCCCCACCCGCCCACCTTATCTCCTGAATCTCCTCCTAGAGCACCTTTGTGTTATCTTAACCAATCACTTCTCATGGGGGCGTGGCCAGCAGCAGCTCATTAGCATTTAAAGCTACAGACCCAGAATCAGCACTTTTGGAACAGGGCTGAAACAGAGGGGATTATGGGATGCTGCAATGATCTGTTTGGTGTTTCAGCCAATCAGAGACCTGTTCTATCTGAGACCTGTGATATATTGTTGAAACAGAGTATAATAGTCTTTCCTTTGAATCCGGTCCCTCTTGACTTCAGAAGCAGCTCAGTGTTAGCGCCTCCTGTGTTAGCGCCTCCTGTGTTAGCGCCTCCTGTGTTAGCGCCTCCTGTGTTAGCGCCTCCTGTCATATTCCCTTGTAATCTCAGGAGTCAGAGCGATGCCCATCTAAAGCTCATCAGTCTGTGTTCTGCATCCCAGGAGCTCCGCGTTCTGTCAGGGGCTTCAACTAAACAGCTGAGTGAGCGCAGGACACATGAAACAGATGGAGCAGTAAATGATGTGTCTGCATTAAACAGATCGGGAGCAGGAAACGGTTTTACTGTAAATAATCTTATGCAATGATCAATTGTCCTCTTTTGAAAACATCATCTGTCCCTTTGAATGATATGTTATTTGTGTTATCCAGAGCCGCTTGCATACACTCTAAGCACTGAACAAACGGAAAAGTCCACTTTCATTCAATGTATTCCGTCAATAGATTTCACATACCTGTATTTTTTATTTAAACTTATTATTATTGCGTTCAACAATTTTGCCTTTGCATTATTTATTTGGCAGGACTTCATAATAACCAAGTTTATCAATGGTAAATATATAAGTCATTCAACTAACAGTTATTTTACTGTTAATAAAATAATAATATTTGTAATGCTATCATTTGTTATTCTAACTTTTTATTGTGGTATAGATCACATTTTTAAATTTGAGTAAGACGTTTCTGTTTTTGATAAAACACACACACACACACACACACACACACACACACACACACAGACACATGCACACACACACACACACACACACACACAACACACGCACACACAGAGACACACACACACACACACACACCCCCTGGGCGCAGTGCCACGCTGCTCATCATGTTTGTCTGGGCTAATCGCCCGGTTGCCGCCTCCTCCCCGCATTAACTTTGTTAGAACAGAGACACCTCGTTAATGGCGGTGCTAATTGAATGAAATGGCCATACTAACGAGCATAAAACCTCCCACTCACATTTTGCTAATTAACAACACACCGGCTTAATTACAACAGTAGAAACACATGCAGCGCTGCCTCGTTACTGTTAATTGCCGCGGCTAACAGGGATTTATGGTAATTGGCTGAATAAGCGTTGTTAACGAGAGGCTGAATTAGCTCGACACACAGAGACAAGAGCAGAGCAGAGATGTTCCTGCTCTAATTAACACTGCTACTGGTCCGAGCGGGGGGGTTCAGTATCAGACCGGCCTACAGGAACCCTGGTGCTGCCAGGGACCCAGAGAACAGGTTACAGACAGGAAGTACACCGTGTGGAGAAACAGTAGGCTGTCTGTGGACTTGTTCTCACTCATCTTAATGAAACAAGGCACATCCTTACAGCTTTGACTTTGTATTAGTTCTTATTGTGTACACACTGTAGTTCCACTGTGTACGCTGTAAAAAGGGGTTGGTGCTGTTCACATAACTCACATTTGGAGGTATATATTTCTTGAACTAAATGACATGTTCTATGTGCGTTTTGAATCTGCAAAAACTCATTATTTTTAATAAATTGGCTTTGAAAAATAGAAAGGAATTCAGAATCAGAATCAGAATACCGTTATTAGTGCCACAGAGGGGACATGTGCATCGTTACAGCAGGAAAGAGCCACTGACAGCTTAATGTTACATATGTTAAACAAAGTACTAAGTTATGATATAATAAAACATATAAGAAAAAAAAAAGAAAAAACTTTTCAAAATACAAATCCTGTAACAGTTCTTAGGATTTAGCAGCCAGGTATATATTACACAATTATTAACGGCATATATATATTGCACATATTGCACATAGTTGGTGGATGGTATTTAGCAGCAAGGGGTGATATAGTCTGTGTTGTGGTGTGTGTAGAGGAGGGGGGGGTCTACTAGGGGCTGTGCTGGTTGTATAGTCTGACCGCACAATTGGTATTGTGTATGACATCATATGGGGCGCCCACGAGCGCCACGGTCTGAGACCTCCTGTCCTTTTTAGAACTCTTAGGCAGTTCAATATGTGAATCACTTTTATAAATAATACCATCAATCATCATCATAATGCAAGTGTATATCTGCACAGCTTCAGAGCTCCGCAGCACGTCGCGCTACAAAACCCCTCCGCTTCACCCAGGCTCTGACGCTCTGACGCACTGGAAATCACTACAACACTTTTGTAGGCTTTACTCATTTGTTTTCATACAGGCAAATGACATGTAGTACGTAAGGTTAACCAAGACAACATATAGTAGTTCCCAACTCCTGAAACGGCTTGGATCAGGTTGCGGGAACAGCTTTTAGCTTTGGAAAGAATGATAAGAAATGTGGAGTGGGGTGCAGAGTTTTGCTTCCTTCACTGCTCCACCGGTGACACGGTCTATCCCAGAAGGATTCACCCATGATGAAACCACATGAACCTCTGGCAGCTGATTCATGAACTACAGAGGCACACACCACACACAGTGCATACATGTAGCCAGTGGTGGTTCTAGACCAATTTGACTGGGGGGGCCACTGGGGGGCCAGTTATTTTCTGAGGGGTGCACAATAAATGCAGGACGAAAAAGAGAACTAGACAGTATGAAGTAATTGCGCATAAGAAAACAATGCAATACAGTTATTGGTATTTGTTTCAGTACACTTATTTATTTCAGATATATCTTATAGTTATTACTGTTAGCTTCAGCTTAAGTTATAGTACCATTTTTGCACTAACACTATATTTATATAAAAATAAAGGCTTAACTCACCTTCAATTATCGTGGTAGTCTCTCGAAACGTAGGTTTCAATCAGTCTTTCATGGATGCAACAGCCTCTGATGATCTGAGATGAAAAGTGTTTGTTTTTGGCGCGCTTCAGCCGGACAGTGAAAGTGAGTGCACCACTCTAATGGGTCCTGAGTGCACCGCTCTAATGGGTCCGACTAGAATGACGAATAACGTTAGTTCCGCCTATTCCGTCATTCAATAAATCGTGTAATAAATCATACATTTTTCATTTTTTTCACTTTTAGGGGGGCCACAGGGGGGTCAGAGGTCAGTGTTAGGGGGCACTGGCCCCCCCTGGCCCCCCTAGAACCGCCCCTGCATGTAGCACGGACGACAACATACCCTTTGCTTCATTTGAATATAACCACTGGTAACTTTGTACTCTTTGTTATTCTAAATCCTCCATCCATAAGAAGGAGGAGCTTCCTGCAGATCTCTTTCTCTCCATGAATATATCTCTCTTCCTCCCTTCTTAACTTCTTCATTTGCTCCTTCCTCCTCCCTCACCCCCCCCCCTCGTCTTCATATTCACTGATTTTTATTGTCCTCCCTCTGATAAAGTGATTACGGTTATGTGTTCAGTGGAGGAGCATTCAGGCAGACACAGTCTAGATGGGTATGCATTATTACACTATCTGTGTGTGTGTATGTGTGTGTGTGTGTGTGTGTATGTGTATGTGTATGTGTGTATGTGTGTGTGTGTATATATGTGTGTGTGTGTATGTGTATGTGTGTGTGTGTGTATGTGTGTGTGTGTGTCTGAGTGTGTGTGTGTGTGTGTCTCTGAGTGTGTGTGTGTTCCTTCGAGCCCTGTCACATCTCGCACAGCTCATTGGTTGTATATGAGGGAACGTCAGTTATTCATTGGTTAAAAGATCTGGTTAGAATCCATAATGGCCTCTTATTACTGCCTATGCTCAATGAATAGAGATGTGTGTGTGTGTGTGTGTGTGTGTGTGTGTGTGTGTGTGTGTGTGTGTGTGTGTGTGTGTGTGTGTGTGTGTGTGTGTGACAGAGCGGGTGGAGACGAGTGACAGGGACACTGAACACACTGACAGAGAATTAGATTTGAACTCAAGGTAACATGTTAATACTCACAAACACACAGGCAGGTTGTGAGACACGGCATTCTGAAACAAAGAACATGCAATGAGCAAAAAGAATAAGAGTTTATTTATTTGTGCAAACGGACTTAACATTCCACCATCATTTAGTCAACTGATGAAAAAAGACAAGGAAATGACTTCAGAGTTTTGTAATATAAAAAAAAAGCTGAGTAAAACTCACAAACTGAAATGTTGACTTTCATTAAATGTATTATGTCAACGGATTTCACATAACTGTATTAGGTTAGATGAAAGCAATAATATTACTTTTAAATTCAACTTCATATAATTGCTTTCAACTAACGTGATTTATGTGACACAATACATTTATGTGACACAATACATTTCATTAAAGTCAGTTCTTTTCAGAATCTGTGTTGAGATAACTTACTCACCAACAATAGGTCCTGAAGTGTACAGAGAACTAGTGACATTGTTCATGTCATCACGCTGTCATGATGTAAATACATGTTGGCCAGAGAGTGCCTTTGTTACAGATGAAGAGTTGAAAGGGGGAGACATAGCGGATGACATTGGCCGAAATGTTCAGCTGGCTCTGGGGTCCGACGCGGACTCCTCATATGCTGCCATCTCTAACCACTGAGCTATCCAACAGCCCATTGGTTACCTTTTGTCATGTGTGCCGCTCACATCTGAACCCTTACCACACATTCCAAACCAACCTCCTGCCTGTCAGTCTGTAACCAGGGCTCAGCGTGACCCACGGAGTCTCGCAGGTAGCTCAGGTAGGGTCAAAGGTTACTGATCCATGATCGGATTGTATATCGATCATTAAAGGAGCATTCTCTTTTATAGATGCAGTTTTATCTAACTTTCTTTCAGAACTAGATTTTCAGTGGAATCTGCGTCATACAGTCAGAGTTGTTTCTGATTGAGCCACATGTCCGCCCGCTGAGGCTTTATCATTCTGTCCTGATGGAATTTCAAAGACATCATTATAAACGTCCACATGTCCATACGCCTCGTCTCCAGGTCTTTGTTCTGCGCTCCAAAAGGACATGATAAGCATAGTCATATTAGAAGATAGGGCTTTATTTCATTTCATCCATTAGTGTCACAATGAAGCTTTGAATATCTGTTTTCATACTTTATGAGGTCATCACTTAAAAACATTTTGATATGATTTTGTGTTATTATTTATTTATATTTCATTAGATAGCAAAACTAGGCTAACAGTGAGCTGGAGCCCTGATGATCACTGTGGCTGAACACATGGAAGCAAACAGTGCCATGTGGTCTGTGCACACCATTCAACGAGAACAAGAGTCCTTCCCAGGAGTATTGGAACGTTGACATCAAAACAGAGAGTTTGTGATCAGTTCCACTCAAAGTAAAACACTCACTTTGAAAACAGTGCTGCTTCAAATTAGCTCCTCAATTACAGTACTGAGAGCAGATTATATGTCATCTGTTTCTTACGCCTTTCTGCTTGTATATACAGTGAGTGTGTGCTGTGTGCATATGCAGATGAGCCGTGTGTGTGTGAGTGTGTGTGTTGCGTTGTGACAGGGACTAATGTCTGAATCAGCCAGACTCCATCGCCCTGTCGCCCCGCTCCCCTACAAATGTCACCTGTTCCCGGCCAGTGATTTGCATAATGCAAAGCTCCTCAGTCGTAACGGTCCGATTAGCGGGGGGAGCGAGGACCATTCCTGACGCAGCAACCGTTAACGGCTGCTTTAGCCGGGAACAACTGTGATTAACTGGGGGGGGGGGGGGGGGGGGGGGGGGGGGGAGAAGGCGAGAGAGCTGCCCTGAAAATGTTCACCGAGGTGTGGGCTTTATTAATTACACCACAAGGACAGGGCAGCATGGAGAGATGAAGAGGATGGGGGGGAGAGTGAGGGGAGAGTCTGAGAGGATATGAGAGATGAGAGGATGGAGAGATGAGAGGATAGAGAGATGAGAGGAGAGGATGGAGGGATGAGAGATGAGAGGATGGAGATATGAGAGGATGAGATATGACGAGATGAGAGATGAGAGATGAGAGGATGAGAGGATGAGGGGGTGAGAGAGGATGGAGAGGTGAGAGGGTGGAGAGGTGAGAGGGTGGAGAGATGAGAGGATGGAGAGATGAGAGATGAGAGGGTGAGAGATGAGAGGATGGAGAGATGAGAGGATGGAGAGATGAGAGGATGGAGATATGAGAGGATGGAGAGATGAGAGGAATGAGAGGATGAGGGGGTGAGAGAGGATGGAGAGGTGAGAGGGTGGAGAGATGAGAGGATGGAGAGATGAGAGATGGAGAGGGTGAGAGATGAGAGGATGGAGAGATGAGAGGATGGAGAGATGAGAGGATGGAGAGATGAGAGATGAAGATTGAAGAGGATGGAGAGACCAGGTGCACCTGGGCAGAGGTGGAGCCAGGGGCAGACCAGGTGCACCTGCAGCAGGGAGAAAGAAAAGAAAACAAGGAGGGGAGCACGTAACACATGTCTACACAGACATCCACTTAAAGTCAACAAGTTTTCGAAGAATGTGCTGACATGGGTGGTTTAAATTTCCATGCCTCTTTTTTGGCTTTTCGAGCCCGTCTCAGGGTTAAGGCCAAGGACGCACCTGGAAAACAATAAGCCAAAGACAACAATTTCAATTTTACACAGATTTATATGTTGCATCGTTTATTTTAAGGCTCATGCAGCGGTGCCCCTTTCAATTTAAGTAAAACCTGGACCAAAGAAAGAAATTAGTATTTAAAGCCAAGCAAGAGCGATGAAAGCAATAAAATCACTTAATGTGTTGTGTTATCACAGAGGACGGTCTGAATACAGTATTTTACTGTGGAATAATACAGTAACATGTTGTGAAATCCTGATGATCATTGATCCTGTACATTCACAGTAATTAACTGGGCCGGTATTGATTTCACTGTGAAATTCAAAATTACAGTATTATATTGTGAACATTACAGGTAAAGACTGTAAAGCGGTAAAACAGTAATTTATTGTAAAATATTACAGCTACATATTGTGAAATCATGGTAATATTTTACAGTGCAGATTCGAAAGATTTATTTATTTGGAAATGTTATTTTAAATACAATTAAATCAAAGTTATTTTGGTAAAACTAATGAAAAAAAAAAAAATATATATATATAAAAAATAATATCTAAAAAAAAATATTATTTTTTAGAATATCTTAGGCCCTCACAGAGTGTGTGTTATTGGTGAGTAAACAGTGTATTATTTAGAAAATAATAACAAATTTGAAGGAAAAAAATATTAAAAAAATACAGATTTCAGTATTCTGAGGCTCTGAGCCCATTTCCTTTCCTCACGGACAGCAACACAAGTCAGAAATTATACGATTTAAAATAAAAACAATAATCGTGGCTTGATATTGAGTAAGAAAATGTTTTTGTGAACCACACAGCTTCCGGTCTTCCAAGACCCGACCGGACAAAAATACGTGGTGTAGGCACGAAACATACTACCAATAGAAATACATTGCTTTTAAAATCGTTCTGTGTGACACGAAAAAAGGGGGAAATCGTGTTGGTGAACACGAATCAATAGATTAAATGTTGTGACTATAACACGAAATGCCCGTGAGACTGGGTTGCTAAATGACCCCTGAGCGAAAAAACACACTTAGCACAGAACTCAAGGTAAAAATACCCTTATTACTTATTGTAACTGCACATATAAGATATCCGATTAAAGCTGAGACTCCACAGATTATATAGGTATTAGTATCATCACTGAGCGATCAGAACTCGCAACAGGGGAAGCAAACACAGACATCACAACACGTAGCATTACGGAGCAAACACGGGAGATCGTCTCACCTTAGCTGTGATTCTGATCAAAAGTCGTGTTCAATGGCATTCAAATGATAGAAACGCTGCTGAAGGTTAATCCGATGGTTAATCCAATGTGTCTGTCGCTTTGAAAAACATATTGATAATCCATAATCACATTTGTATGTAAACATTTTAAATTAGCTGCTAATGTTCAAGTTCAGAGGCATTCTGGCTGCGCAACACTCATTCACCAATGGGTAATGTTTGGATGGATTTTAGGAACGTCCCCTCGATTCCATTGGCTCTGACGGTTAAAAAGAGATGTCAATCATCAAAATCGAACGAGGGGGGCCAGAGATATGGAAAATGCACCCAAATGACCCCAGAAGTGTTTTTTTGTTTCTAAACCTCTCTAAAAAGGTCACATGTCACTTGTTTTGCATCAATCTTGATACCGGGTACTTAATATATGTTATAGTTTGGATTCCTAAAGCTTTTAGTCTACCATCCCATCATCCAAGGGTGGTTTTCACTATAAGTAATGCTTTTTTTTTGGACGGACACAATTAAAATAATTTTACTATGTTCAATCTGAATTTACTTTAAAATAAAAAATAAATATTGATTCTGACACTTCTACATCCAACTCACTAGGGGTGTAACCTTGCTTTGAGAAGGGAAGATATGCTCATTTGTTCTGGGAATGTCATTTTCGAGCCTGAGACCTGAAAAACAGGCTCAGGGCTTAACAGGTTAAGATGTTTGTTGTTATGATCTGGTAACATTTGCAAAGTTAATTAGCTTTAATGTGTCATCATAGAATCACTTATTTAAACGTATCCAGTTTAATGCATCTCTTAAATAGACTCTTATCTGCCTACAAAGACGTTCAACTGTAAATACAATCTGCCAAACTGTTTCCTTTAATGTTACGTCCCCCCCCCCCCCTCATCCCCCCCCACTGTATGACAGATGAGGCAGGGATGAGAGGGGAGATGTGTCGCAGCTCACTTCTCTTTCTAATGTCTCCGGCTGCTGGGAACCCATGTGGAAAACTAAAGGCTATTAATGCCACAAACAAATCTCTCCCAAAATGGAAGCTCTTTTACATGTTTGAGTGCTCGGGAGGGCGGAGGGTCTAATGACATGGAGAGAGGAGGAGGAGGAGGAGGAGGAGGAGGAGGAGGAGGAGGAGGAAATATGCAGGAACTTGGAGGTGCCATATTATCGTGCAACTTCACAGTTTCTTATTAGTTGTTTTGTTGAATCTAACATACTTTATTATTAAAGACAGCATCACTTATGGGCCTGCATGGAAACATGAACACCCTCTAAAAGACTCTTTGTATTTAAAGCACGAGATAACTACGTATATTATTGATATACATATAGACCCTCACAGTGACACATCAGGACTCGCACCAGTTCTGTGCAGCCCTGATCATGAAGCCTTAATGCAATCGAATGTAAAACTAAAAAGTTCTGATTGATGAAAGTAGTAAATGGGTCAGATTTGACCCGAAGACAACAGGAGGGTTAACAATAAAGGCAAAGGGGAGGGGTTTAACATGTGTTGGTATATATGCAACAATTATTTGGGTTCGGTACAAATAATGTGCTGTATTTGAAACAGTAGAGGCTCAGGACTTTGTTAGAAAGATTCTGAGCTTCAGGCCCATGAGAACCCCCTGGAGAACCCACTGGAGGTCCCATTACTGTATCACTACTGAGTCCAACGTTGTTGTATCCAATGGATATAAGCTCACAAGCATAGTCATAAAAGCCTGGTTTTACTTCAACATGCTATCTCAATGTGTTTGCAAGCTAACCTCATAACATGAGTTGTGCTCATGTATACACTTGTATGTTCATGCCTTCACTAATCATGTGTGTCTTTGTTGAATTGTATTTGCCCCACAATACGTCATTTACTCCATGATCCTCTTAGTTTTGCTTTACTTTACGTTAGTATGTCAATATACTGCATGATGAGGTGTGGATTAAAGAAAGTCCCAAGTTAATACTTTCGTTTCATATCTGAGATCTAGGAGCACAAAAGTACCCTTTTAGCTCAACGCTAACCTCATTGTTATTTATTTATCAGGCCAAAACCTTTGAACGATATGGTTTTGTATTGAGACATGAGAATATCTGGATTTGAAAGGCCTTGTGTTTGGAACTACAGCTACAATCTAATTGGCCTCTTGTTGAAGCACTTCCTGAACAGCAATGATCCCCTGCATGTGGAATGATTCAAACCCAGCTCGTTGGGGAGGAAATGTTTCAGCGGATGATTGATGTCTAAACACATCTCCAACCAGATTGTGCTTATTTAAAACAGAGGAGCTTCCATGGGCTTCAGTCAAGACTAATTCCTTTCTATAGGTCTCAAAAGTTAACAGCTATTCCAGTTATTAACCTGCACCACTCCAGATAGCCCCAGCTGAGCATGCCAAGTGTTACCCAGCTTTCAGTGATAGCATCACGCTGTCGGAGTGGAAAAGAAGCGCTCCCATTAGATGTCCAGCTAGATAAATAGACTATAATGGGTTGCTTGGGGTGCGTTTGGTCCTTTGGCCTGACGCTCCCATCAGATGTGATCTCCGGGTCGCCGCCATGAATCAGGCGGCGCTGCGACGTCATTGGTCATCCTGACAGCCGAACAAAGCCCAGGAAGTGGGGAGGGACAGCCGCCGCTAATGGAGCCAGATTAGGATGGGTGTGCTTTGTAACTGGTGCTGCCGGAGCTACTCAGTTAGATGTGTGGGGTCAGTGACTTCCTCATGAGATACCTGAGCGTGGGCCGGTGGCGCTCTGGGTGTGTTTCTGCTGGCTGCGCTGCATGCTACGCTGTGTGATTGTATTTGGTGTTGGAGCTGTGTGGGAGTGGGATGTGGTGCTGCTGGGCGATAAGAGGCAGATAGCGCTTTGAGGCTAATGGTTTCCACTAATGAGAAAACTGCCTGTGATTATGACAAATAGGAGGAGAGCAGCAGGCTAAGCAGCGACACAGCAGCTATTGTTAGCAGCCCAGCATCTCATTACACCTCCTACTGATACACCTCCTCCTCCTGCAGACCACCTCCTCCTGAGAGACCTCCTCCTGCAGACCACCTCCTCCTGAGAGACCTCCTCCTGAGAGACCTCCTCCTGCAGACCACCTCCTCCTGAGAGACCTCCTCCTGCAGCCCACCTCCTCCTGAGAGACCTCCTCCTGCAGACCACCTCCTCCTGAGAGACCTCCTCCTGAGAGACCTCCTCCTGCAGACCACTTCCTCCTGAGAGACCTCCTCCTGAGAGACCTCCTCCTGCAGACCACCTCCTCCTGAGAGACCTCCTCCTGCAGCCCACCTCCTCCTGAGAGACCTCCTCCTGCAGACCACCTCCTCCTGAGAGACCTCCTCCTGAGAGACCTCCTCCTGCAGACCACCTCCTCCTGAGAGACCTCCTCCTGCAGACCACCTCCTCCTGAGAGACCTCCTCCTGCAGACCACCTCCTCCTGAGACCTCCTCCTGAGACCTCCTCCTGCAGACCACTTCCTCCTGAGAGACCTCCTCCTGCAGACCACCTCCTCCTGAGAGACCTCCTCCTGAGAGACCTCCTCCTGCAGACCACTTCCTCCTGAGAGACCTCCTCCTGAGAGACCTCCTCCTGCAGACCACCTCCTCCTGAGAGACCTCCTCCTGAGAGACCTCCTCCTGCAGACCACCTCCTCCTGCAGACCCCTCCTCCTGAGAGACCTCCTCCTGAGAGAAACTCCTCCTGCAGACCACCTCCTCCTGCAGACCACCTCCTCCTGAGAGACCTCCTCCTGCAGACCACCTCCTCCTGAGAGACCTCCTCCTGAGAGACCTCCTCCTGCAGACCACCTCCTCCTGCAGACCACCTCCTCCTGAGAGACCTCCTCCTGAGAGACCTCCTCCTGCAGACCACCTCCTCCTGCAGACCACCTCCTCCTGAGAGACCCCTCCTGAAGACGACCTCCTCCTGAGACCATCCTCCTGAGAGACCTCCTCTGCAGACCACCTCCTCCTGAGAGACCTCCTCCTGCAGACCACCTCCTCCTGCAGACCACCTCCTCCTGAGAGACCTCCTCCTGAGAGACCTCCTCCTGCAGACCACCTCCTCCTGGATGAGACCCTCCTCTCCTGCAGACACACCTCCTCCTGCAGACCACCTCCTCCTGAGAGACCTCCTCCTGAGAGACCTCTTCCTGCAGACCACCTCCTCCTGAGAGACCTCCTCCTGAGAGACCTCCTCCTGCAGACCACCTCCTCCCGAGAGACCTCCTACTGATACACCTCTTCCTCCTGCAGACCACCTCCTCCTGAGAGACCTCCTCCTGCAGACCACCTCCTCCTGCAGACCACTTCCTCCTGAGAGACCTCCTCCTGAGAGACCTCCTCCTGCAGACCACCTCCTGCAGACCACCTCCTCCTGCAGGACCACCTCCTGAGAGACCTTCCTCCTGATACACTCCTCCTGCACGACCACCTCCTGCCTGAGAGACTCCTCCTGAGAGACCTCCTCCTGCAGACCAACCTCCTCCTGAGAGACCTCCTACTGATACACCTCCTCTCCCTGCAGACCACCTCCTCCTGAGAGACTCCTCCTGCAGACCACCTCCTCCTGCAGACCACCTACTCCTGAGAAACCTCCTCCTGATACACCTCCTCCTGATACACCTCCTCCTGATACACCTCCTCCTCCTGAGAGACCTCCTCCTGATACACCTCCTCCTCCTGAGAGACCTCCTCCTGATACACCTCCTCCTGAGAGACCTCCTCCTGATACACCTCCTCCTGAGATACCTCCTCCTGATACACCTCCTCCTGAGAGACCTCCTCCTGAGAGACCTCCTCCTCCTGAGAGACCTCCTCCTGATACACCTCCTCCTGAGATACCTCCTCCGATACACCTCCTCCTGAAGACCTCCTCCTCCTGAGAGACCTCCCTCCTCCTGAGAGACCTCCTCCTGATACACCTCCTCCTGAGATACCTCCTCCTGAATACCCTCCTCCTGAGAGACCTCCTCCTGAGAGACCTCCTACTGATACACCTCCTCCTGAGAGACCTCCTCCTCCTGAGAGACCTCCTCCTGAGAGACCTCCTTCTGATACACCTCCTCCTGAGAGACCTCCTCCTGATACACCTCCTCCTGAGAGACCTCCTCCTGATACACCTCCTCCTGAGAGACCTCCTCCTCCTGAGAGACCTCCTCCTGATACACCTCCTCCTGATACACCTCCTCCTGATACACCTCCTCCTGATACACCTCCTCCTCCTGAGAGACCTCCTCCTGATACACCTCCTCCTGATACACCTCCTCCTGAGAGACCTCCTCCTGATACACCTCCTCCTGATACACCTCCTCCTGAGATACCTCCTCCTGATACACCTCCTCCTGAGAGACCTCCTACTGATACACCTCCTCCTGAGAGACCTCCTCCTCCTGAGAGACCTCCTCCTGAGAGACCTCCTTCTGATACACCTCCTCCTGAGAGACCTCCTCCTGATACACCTCCTCCTGAGAGACCTCCTCCTGATACACCTCCTCCTGAGAGACCTCCTCCTCCTGAGAGACCTCCTCCTGAGAGACCTCCTCCTGAGAGACCTCCTCCTGATACACCTCCTCCTGATACACCTCCTCCTCCTGAGAGACCTCCTCCTGATACACCTCCTCCTGATACACCTCCTCCTCCTGAGAGACCTCCTCCTGATACACCTCCTCCTGAGAGACCTCCTCCTGATACACCTCCTCCTGATACACCTCCTCCTGAGAGACCTCCTCCTGATACACCTCCTCCTGATACACCTCCTCCTGATACAATGTTGATCTTGTTTGGATTGAAGTACCTGATCCCGATGCCCATGCAGCAGAATCAGAATCAGCATTCCTTCATTAGTGCCAGAGGGGAAATGTGCATAGTTACAGCAAAGAGACAGTACTGATAGAGACAACAGAGGGAGCAAGTGAGCATACCTATTACAAAGACAGAAATCTAATAATTACACATTTGAAGAATAAAAGCGGAAGTAGCAGCATTATTAATTTTTTATTTTTTTATTTAACCTTTATTTAACCAGATAAAAGCATTGAGATAGAATCTCATTTTCAATGCTGACCTGGCCAAGAAGGCAGCAACAATACATAAGTGATGAAGTAGCTGCAGAATGACAGTAGTACATATGATATTTCCTTGTATGAAGTGTATAGTCTACAGTTTGATGTTACCACATTGTTGTGACAGGTGTGTTTAGTGCTCAACCAATAAGCAGCCAGTATTAGAAAGGTATATAGCGCCTTACATTCTACAAGTCTTCATTCACCCATTAACATTTCATTCATACACAGCAATATGCCAGTAAGCTAACAATCACACCATGCCAATCGGGAGCAATTAAGGGTTAAGTATCTCGCTTAAAGATACATGGCACTCCCTCACAGCCATAAGGCGCGTTCACACAAAGTACTTTTCCCATTTTAGTTCCGATATAGTTCCGAAATGTCGCGTTCACACCAAACAAATCCGGAACAAAAATGTGTTCATGAGAACCTTTCCACCCCTCCTTTCCGTCTCTGCTGGAGAGCAGGGACTTTCGTGGGACATTTCTGATTGGCTGGGCGGATTGCAAACCACGCCCCGTAAAACTCCCAAAAAGTGTTGTGAAGCCGCCATTTTATTATCCTCGCATTAGCATTATTAGCATTAGCATTAGCCCAGCGCACAAACGCAGAGAGACTAACTTATGGCAAAAGAAAACATGGGAGCAGTGGAGATGAGGAGGTGTCGGCGTTCTGGCGATTTACTCGGAAGGCTTCAGTAGAAGCTGCTGGTAAACCCAAAGCAGCAGAAGAAGAAGAAGAAGAAGAAGAAGAAGAAGAAGAAGAAGAAGAAGAAGAAGAAGAAGAAGAAGAAGAAGAAGAAGTGACGTCAGCATTTGCCTAATCCTCCCCCAGGGACTTATTCCGGTGTGAACGCGATCTGTACTTAGTTCATGAGAACTAAAGACTTCTCATGAACTAAGTTCTGATGAACCTTTGTGGGATAAGTACTGCGGTGGGAAAGTGCCTATAGTCGCCCCTTTAAAGCCAGGTTTGGCACAGATCTAGAACACAAGATGAAGGAACATTAAAGCCAGATCTAGAACACAAGATGAAGGAACATTAAAGCCAGATCTAGAACACAAGATGAAGGAATATTA
The DNA here is from genome assembly GCA_902827135.1 of Harpagifer antarcticus. Classification (NCBI taxonomy): domain Eukaryota; kingdom Metazoa; phylum Chordata; class Actinopteri; order Perciformes; family Harpagiferidae; genus Harpagifer; species Harpagifer antarcticus. The sequence goes on along the minus strand of CADEHL010001161.1, from coordinate 410,880 downwards.
AAGCCAGATCTAGAACACAAGATGAAGGAATATTAAAGCCAGATCTAGAACACAAGATGAAGGAACATTAAAGCCAGATCTAGAACACAAGATGAAGGAACATTAAAGCCAGATCTAGAACACAAGATGAAGGAATATTAAAGCCAGATCTAGAACACAAGATGAAGGAACATTAAAGCCAGATCTAGAACACAAGATGAAGGAATATTAAAGACAGCAGACAGTGGAAACACAGGATTCAAGTTGGACTTCATTGAGTGGGTTATACTCACACACTCCTCACAGCAGCCATCAGGATTTCCATTTCCCTCCCTGGATTGAATGATAGCCTTTAGATGTTCAATAGTTTTAATGGGCCATGAAACCTGAGAAAATAAAAATGGTATTTCCTTTGTCATGATTGCTCTTCTGCTGCTACTGCTGTATTATACCATTCACTGATTTTCAATGAAGATGAAAACATTAAACATTAAAATCTTAAAAGTGAAAATGATCCCTGGAAGCGTCTGTTGTGGAGTTCTCATGAACAAACCCCATAATATCAGTGTGCTTGTTTTTGATCCCCCCCCCCCCTCCCGCTATAATAAGTGAAGCACTTATCTCTGAGCTTGCAGTACATTAATATAGTTTAATAGCACCAGTTGGAGTATATTAATATTCCTTAACCTCCGCTCCACCTTTAAAGTCGTACCTCTACCTTTCCTCCCCCTTTCTTCACCCCCTGCTTCACCCTTCCTCTTACTCTTCCCTGTCTTATCCTTTCTTCCTCCCTCTCTCCCTCTGTATAGTCTCCCTCTTTCCTCCCCCTCCTTCTCCGAACCCATTTCAGCATGAGATTATAAATGGAGCCTTGGGAAAATGTGATAAATCAATTAATCATTTGTAGCTGTGTAGCTTAATGAGTGAACTGAGGTGTCATAATTAGTTCCCCCAGTATCAATCATTAAAGTGCAAGTTTGCTGATAAACAGGCAACTGATGGGAGTCCAGACATGGCTGAGAGTGCCGCTGTGCATGCTGGGAGATCTCCCCATCACAGCGCTAAACGTGCACTAATGACTTTACACTGAAATGTGACCGGTCCAGCTTCAGAACTTGAACCCAGAGCAGAACACAACAGATTACTAAGTCTGGATCTGATTTAGGACTATGAGGTTTTTACTTTGACACATTTGTTTATAAGTTATTTAGATCCTTTACTTATAAGTCAAAGTAGTGATACCACAATTACCACTTAAACAACTCATTGTAATTACTCTAACTTAACTGTAAATGGTATATTGTTGTGATAGGCTATCATTAATGCTATCTATTTGTATATTTATATTGTGTATTCAATAGATTTATATCCTTCACTTTGTGTGTATATATATACACAAATATAGTCTGTTCATTTTCCATTGTATTGACTTTTCAGACAGTTCACGGGCAATGAACGACATGCTTCTGTCATGAAAGAAGTCCCACATTGGGATCACTAAAGTATATCTTATGTTAAACCTTGCAATCAGAATTGTATTTCACATAAAGTGCAGTAATATCAGCAATATCAAAAGTTGCATTTCTAATCATTTATTCTTTCTGAGCTGACATCATTTTCAGCTTTTCACTTTTGATTTGATTTAACAGAAAGTTCAGCGGAAAGACTTTCTCTGTCTTTCAAAGTCAATCCTAAATCCAAACCGATGTTACTGCTTATTTATCTAAATAGTCTTATTTATCTAAATATTTATCACCATATTTAATTCTGTCATAATGTACATTATTTAATGTACAGTTATTGTTTTTCTTTTAATAATTATATTTGAACTGAGTGTTTTAATCTGCAGAATCTGTGAATTGTTTTTAAAGATCTGACCAACATTTCTTGTGGTCTGATGACATTTTAGTTTTACGTGTGGCCCTTACCGGCTTCCGTAGAATAGACCTGTGTTCAACCGTAACCTTAGTCCTGCTCTGACTGAACAGTTCAGGTGTGTTTGATCTGACTTATTCAGAGTCACAGTATCCGAAGTGTGTGTGTTGTGGCCTCCTTCATCAGGGCCTAAAGACAGAGCCCCCGCAGAGGTTAGAGAAATAAAGCCCCCACAAACACTAAGGTTACCCATGCATATATAATACTTACCTTCAGAGGGGGCGGGACTGTGTGTGTGTCACAGAAAAGAGGGGTCAGGTCACAGGCTCATAGATGTGTGTGTGTGTGTGTGTGTGTGCGTGTGTGTGTGTGTGTGTGTGTGTGTGTGTGTGTGTGTGTGTGTGTGTGTGGTGTGTGTGTGTGTGTGTGAGCCATGCTAATGATCTCTCCAGCCTGGGAATGCCCCAGTGAGCAGCCTAACTTATGGAAATCATAACCTCAACGCTAGAAGCCATTATCCCACTCATTTGCATAAAGACTCTTTCAAATAGGTTCCTGAAGGCCGGGACACGCCCCCCCCCCCAAACACCAGTCTGTGTGTGTGTGTTTGTGTGTGTGTGTGTGTCCAACATTCCTTTTTGATTTCAGTTAGGTTAAACAAAAAGTTAACCCTAACCCCCCCCCCCACCATCAATACCCAGCAGCCTGGCCCACTCAGACCAATCACAGTGATGTATGTACGAGGTGTGTGTATGTCAGGATTAACACAGGCAGACCTCGCCGCACACACACACACAAACAGTGGACGGTAACAAGCCATTAACGAAGCCTTAATTGATGAGCTCGTTAAGATCTGTTATTAGAGAAATTGATTTCAAATAGCCTTTTTAATCTGCTGGCCGGGGGGACAGGCCACAATGCAAATTGAAGTCGCTAAAGTACATAATGGAGCAAGTAATTCATAGATTTCACTTCCACTAATTAATAATTGGAGATTGGAGGGGGTGGTTGCGTGTGTGTGTGTATGTGTGTGTGAATGTGTGTGTGTGTGCGCGTGTGTGTGTGTATGTGTGTGGTTGACAGTTTTAATGTTGGTCCATTGTGTATATGTTGTTATTAATTGATGAGCTTTTTTCCCAGGGAACTTATTACTGATTCACAGTGTTGGTGTGTGTGTGTGTGTGTGTGTGTGTGTGTGTGTGCGTGTGTGTGTGTGTGTGTGTGTGCGTGTGTGTGTGTGTGTGCGTGTGTGTGTGTGTGTGTGTGTGTGTGTGTGTGTGTGTGTAAGGTTGTTCTTGTTTATGAAGAAAAAATACCTCTTGCTTAATCACTAAAAAAAAAAGGTTGGTATCGTAGCGGCCCCATAAGGCTAGTGGCCCCCTTTACCACCCCCCCCCCCCCCTTCCAATAACGCTGGTTGGACCATGACAACTCAACTTCCATTTTAATCCTAACTCCACATCTGGAAAATGTCGGGACAGAAACAGTAGACATAAGTAAATAAGTAGCAGCTCTATAAAAAAGTAAGGGAAAATAAAAGCATTCAAGTAACGTAATTACAGAATGAGAAGTGTTGCCTCTGTTGGTCAGATGGTTATGAATCAGTGTTCCAGGCAGGATGCTGGGGCTCAGGGGTAACCTTTGTAGGATGGGTTGCATCATAAGACAAATATCAATTTTCTGGATAGATATGAACCAAATCTACATCAAATCAAGTCAAATTAGGAGCAGAATGATTTAGGATTAGAAATAAAAACATCTGTCAGGTGTGTTGGGTATACAGGACTTTAGGCTTTAGTCTTATAAAGGCACCACGTCAGCTTGTAGTGACTAAAACCATGTGAGAGCTTAACAGCAGGTTGTTCATATTGGTTTATCCACCTCAAGTAAATCCAGCCCAGTACACTGAGGTACTCCATTCAAATCGGTTAGTGTTACCCTCAACATTTCCTCCAGTTCAAATTCTCCAAATGATATGTCTATGATACGCTTGATTTCATTTATTTGTTCGTAAGATTAAGCAAAAAATGTAGTATATCAAATATGGTATTTCCCATTTTTTTTCTTTTCACATAGACTTTGAAGCAAGAAAACTTTCTTCATGTCTTTTTCTGTGGCCATACATCCCAACGAGAAGTGTTTGCTGCCCCTTCAGAACACTGTCTGCAGAGCAACGTCTGTCTGACTGCACGTTGCTCAGCGATAAGTCGATCAATGAGCTTCCCAACAAAAAACTTGATGTTTCCCTACATCGACTGAGTACACACACACACACGCACGTGCGCACGCACGCACACACGCACACACACGTGCCTGCAGCTTAACAGGTCATGAACCAGACTGTATGGTGTGGGTGCTTCAGCCAAGGAGCACCATTTAATCTCACCTTTTTTATGAGAAACGGCACACAAACACACACACACGCACGCACGCACGCACACACACACACACACACACACACACACACACACACACACACACACACACACACACACACACACACACATATAGTGTATAATTCCAGTATTAGTGGGGGTATTAGCCGAGTGGGGCAGGTACTTAACACTGAAAAGACTGAAATCACTTCCCAAAGGAGCTTTTATACAATGTGTGTGGTTGTGTGTGTGTGTGTGTGTGTGTGTGTGTGTGGGGGGGTGTGTGTGTGTGTGTGTGTGTGTGTGTGTGTGTGTTGAGCAGTAGATAGTAGCCATTGTCAGTGGCCTATATCTTTCTGATTCCTGTGTGTGGCTTAAGCCGGAGGAAGTGCGGCTGTGGCCCCCCTGCGTTGATTTAATGTGGAGAATTGCTTGCTGCTGTATTGAATCAGACGGGGGCCATATTGTTCGGCTGCAGGGGATTACACGTTTAGCAGCTAGTGATCTGGCTTCAGTTATAACGCCACTCGCTGAGAGGAGCAGCTCTTATCAGCCGCTGGAGCCGGGCTGAGCCACATTCACAGCCTTCCAATACACTTTAATTGAATTTCTTTTTAGAGACAGAGAGGCTCAGACGGCTCATGGCATTCAATTTACCACCTCCCCTGTCAACGTTTAGATCCCTCACCCCTCTCCCGCTGCGGGAAAAAGGACGCTACAAAAGGAAACTTGCAAATACCATATTTATCTCTGTTCCCCCTCTCTCCCTCTCTCTTCTGCCGCGTCGCTATCCATGTCAGTTATTATATCATTTCAATGAATACTCGCCAGGAAATGGGCTTATCTCAGCGGCAAAATATCTATTTCTTTCAGCCGTTGATTTAGTGTGTTTAAAGCCCACGGCGAGGACAGACAGACCGTCAGCCGGCGCAGCAGTAAAGCAACGATGCTATCTGTCGGGGGCTGAAATACTGATGAATGGAGAGACTGAGGGGTGGGGTGGGGGGTGGGGGGGGGGGCGGGGGGACAGGGGAAATGGATGGAAGAGCTTGAGGGTGGAAAGAGGATATAAAAAGAATGAGAGGGGACGGAGGAGCGATGAATACAAGCAGCTTTGAGGGAGGAGAGAAAGGAGGAAGATGAATGGAGTTATGAAGAGGGAGGAGGAGAGAAGAAGAGGAGCAGAGAAGAGGAGTTAGAAGTCCCCCCCCCTCACTTCTTTAGTGTCTATTGGAGGCCAGGAATAATGGGAGCATTGAAGTGGAAGGCCATGTCTTCACTAACACTCTGAAGCTGGACTCATGCTTCCCCGGGCTTCACTCAGCCGAACACACAGGTGGGATTCAGACTCGGGTGCGTTTCCATGTCTTTGTGAAGATAGGGTGTGTTATGACAAACTAGGAAACACCTTAACATTTAGCTGACCAATAAATCATTTGGATTGATGCATATAAATGTGCGAGCCTCTGACTGACAGTCCCCTTTTCCCTTCAGTTGTGTATCTCTGCATGCAGGGCTGTATTCAGGATTTCCTAAATACCGAGGTCCAAACATGCTAGGGGGGTTTGGGCAGGGGCGGTTCTAGGGGGGGGGGGGCAGTGCCCCCTAACACTGACCTCTGGGCCCCCCCCAGTCAAATTGGTCTAGAACCGCCACTGGCAGCATCCACTCCGTCGACAGAGGCATCAAACAGCACAAGCCACTGCATAGGCCGTGCTCAAGGTGGTCATGCTTAAGGCTAGCACAGTGGGCTCTTTATGAGAGCACAAGCCCCCATTTCATCCGCTGTCCTTTTCTGGGAAAACCAGCGCAAGCTATCCAGCGCTAACGGCTTCACGCGGCGGGTGTTCCTCATTATTCACAGTGTGATGTTCCATACCATAGGGCAAGGTGTGTGCCTTGGTTTCAGGGGTGGTTCTAGGGGGGCCCAGTGCCCCCCTAATACTGACTTTGGACCCCCCTGTGGCCCCCCTGAAAATGAAAAAAAAGAAAAAGTTTATGATTAAACGATTTCTTGGCTGACGGAATAGGCATAACTAACGCTATTTGTCTTTCTAGTCGGACCTATAGAGCGTAAAAACTGTAACTATAAGTATCTGAAATAAATATGTGTACTGAAACAAATACCAATAACTGTATTGCATTGTTTTCTTATGCGCAATTACTTCATACTGTCTTTGTCTTTTTTCGTCCCGCAAATATTGTGCCCCCCTCAGAAAATAACTGGCCCCAGCCTGGCCCCCCCAGTCAAATTGGTCTAGAACCGCCACTGGGTTTGGGGGTATACCCCCCCCCCCCCCTTCCTGAGATTTCTGGGATTTTCATGATCTAGTTAGGTGCTTTTTAAGTCCTGTGGAGGGTCACAAGTTGGATAATATATGTATTTCAAACCATGTCAGGGGGCTGCAGCATCAATAGTTGTGAATCAGTTAATTGTTACTATTAATGATCTGGACATGCAGAAGAGGCTAAAATGATCACACAACATTGTCAACATTCATTCTCTATGTCTCTCTCCTTTCCATAACCTGCCCCCTCTCTTCCATCTTCTTTAGTCTCTCCGTCTTCTTCCTGTTCATTACTCTCTCTGTCCTCTACTCTTTCTCTTTGTTCAATCTCTCCCTCGTTGTTCACTTGTTGCTCCTCCTCACTTGTCGCTCCTGCCAGTGAATTAAAAGCAATTCAGCAATTTAGTTCATTTCACTTGTTTGTTTGATTCTCAAAAGAGAACAAAGATGTAAGCAAATTGTGTTTTATACAATTGTATGTTATTATGACATCATAACTGCAATAGATGTGTGTTGTTGTAAAATTATGCCTATTGTCTATATTGTAAATGAAGACTATTGTTATAGATAGATAGATAGATAGATAGATAGATAGATAGATGGGTTATTAAGCCTACATTCTTCTGTGTGACTGTACCTGCAGTTCCTTCCTGACTTCCATCTCTCTCTCTCTCTCTCTCTCTGCCTGTCCTGTCTCTTCCTTACCAACGCTGAGCTTCCACTGACGTAGTCTTTTCATTATATCTGAGTCAGTGTAAAAAGAAAACAATACAATGTTATATCTTCAATGTTTTACTCAAATTGAAATGAAAGAAAAGCATTACAACGTTTGTTAAAAGGTAATCCTTCTGACATTGGATGAATGTAATTAACTTTAACTCTCTAGCTAGTTTATTCACGCTATTTAAACCAAAGTATAGCCTATAGCTGCAATATAAGATAGTGTGCATGTTGTCGGACGTCCACTGACTAACGTAGAGCGTTCACACAGGATCTGCTGGTCATATGAAGTCCTGATGAACAGAAACACAAGCAGCTGGACTCAGATCTCTAGATAGCTCATCACTCCTCCGCTGCTCCGGTACAAGTCCGGGCTGCGGTGGTTTGTTGATACATGTCGTCTTCTCCTGTTTGCTTTAATCGAGGCTACGTAGTTATGCAGCGCCCCCATCGTCAGTAAATGGAGGTACTACAATGAACCCCGTTTAGTGCAGTTATTTCACAAGTTTAGTTATACACACAGCTCGGAACAAATTACAGAGGTCCGGACCTCTGTGACCTCAATGGTGGATACGGCCATGTCTGCATGACCACAGTTCCAGTGTAATGTGAATTGAATGTGTTTCCAACAGTGTCCTCTTCACCAGCGCCGGCCCTGACCAATTTGCTGCCCTAGGCAAGATTTTAGCTGGCGCCCCCCCCCCAAATGCCGAAACTTACACTTACTATGACTCGTGCGTGCACGGTTGTGGCATGACCACCAAAAAAAAAAAAAAGAATATGGACACAAGATGTGTGCAACTGTATTTAGTTTCCTATCCATTTGAACATGATTTAAGTGGGGGGGGGGGGGGGGGGGGGGGGGGGGACCTCACCTCCTCTAGGGGGGTCCGGGGGCATTTAAATGTTGAAGTTAAAAGCATCAATCTGGTGCACTTTGAGAGCAACATTAAGAGATCTATGGATACATCTCTCAACACCCATATGAAACAGAACTGTAAGTAGATTTTCTTTTTCTTTATGGATAATTTACAAATCACTCCCCTTTAAACTGTATTCTTGTTTATTAATAACAACTTTTTTTTACTGTATAGTATTTTAGTCCTGTTTTTCACCTATTCTCTTATTTTTTTATAACTATAATGATCATATAAAGGTGTGCCTTTACCTCACTGAGCTGAGGTTATCAGAGCCTCTCAGTCTTTCAGTCGAGAGCTCTCTAAAGCTCTCCCCCCGCGGCCGCTTACACAGTAAATTCCAATGTGAATAAAAGCACACAGAAGCTGTGTACGTTTTTTGGGAGTTTGATTTAATTTAAATTAACACAAATACAAAATTGCACACTACCATTATTTCAAAAAAAGAACAATTTCACATAAACGTGATTGCACAGTACAGTTTGACATTGCATATTTGCACATGTTACATATTTATGAAATGATTAAAACCGTATTAATTGGAATGTCGTCCTGGCAGATGCTGGCGGGTCCTCGGCTCCACCTGAAAAGAGGGGGAGTTAGCAAGAGCGCCGAAAGTGTTTATGATTGTGTAAGATTGACAGCGGATGAGATTAATCATTGTGTGTAAATAATATGTATTGGGCGTGTATATAACATGACGTTAAAGTTGCTTTTGATTGTATAAGTGGACACTGTAAAGTTTACATCTATCACTCACCCATGTTGTTTCGTCCTGTGTCCACTCCAGTGTGTTTGGCCAAAAGGTCCTCGGGGGGAACAAACACTGACAAGAAGGTTCCGGGACGAAACCAAGTGGCGAGATAAGCATAGGGGTTTCTGTCCTTAGTTGGGAATGTAGTTATATTTATTGTGGACAGTTATAATGTTGTTCTTGTGTTCAATTAACAGATGGCTATGAATAACTCCTCTAGTTTTACTGGGGCTGGGGCTGTTCAACTTGATTTGGGGGGGGGGGTACGCCATAGTTAATGTGCGCTGTACGCAATATAGGCGTACTTCTGTTAGTATAAGATAATAAGATGTACTTTGTTGATCCAAAATCGGGAAATTGTGTTGTTATGAAATTTAAATTTAAATCTGGGTTGATGCGCCCTTAGCATTCGCACTTCGCCGGCCCTGCTCTTCACACAGTGGTTTCATTCTCTAAACACATTCCTAGTCGATGCAGGAAAGGCTCTCCTTCGTCTCTGTTCCCTCCCCTGTTGACCCTGGACTTCAGACCTGCACTCTATAACACCTGGAGGAGAACCACCTTTTATCCAAATGAAGTTCAACATAAAATATAAAAGCCCAGTTAATATAGTTTCACGTTTGCAAACCCTGATGAAAAGAAAACATACAACTGTGACACGAAATGTGAGCTTGGGGTAGTCTCTGCATGAGCGTGGTAACAGTGTAATATGCATACATACATTTTGATTCAAATAAATCGCTATATTCATGGAATCAGTGGAAAAACAAGTGTCCACAACAACTCTATAACTGAATCAACACGGCATAATAAAAACAGAACACCAAGGTGATGTTCAGATTTGGCCGCTGCATATAAACTACAACACTTTTAGAAGGTTTATTACAGACAGGAGAGCAGGTACAGGAATACAACAGTAGCACATATCAGTTTCTGTATAACAGACATCTGTGTGTGAATGTGATCTTATTACAGACTTAATAGTCGGTTAGTTAGAGCTGAAATGGAGTTAAATAAGTGAATGACTTTCCTTCATTGTGTTTCCACTGGACTGTGTTGGCCTCTCCGTTAGTCGTCAACTGCAGACTGTTCACTTCACGAAGCAGTTCTTCCGGAACATTTAGATGATTCTGTGTTGGGGGATTTTAACTCATAAATGTTTAAGCCATAAGCTAAATCCTGTAAGGGTCAAACTGTTATCATGGACTTGGACATGGACTTATAAAGAAATCCTATAATGCCCTTTAAAAAAAATCAGTATGGAGAAAGTTTCCCATCTCTCTGTAGGGGCTTACTAAATATCAGGAGTAGCCTATACCATCATGTTAATAGAAAGTTCCATCGAACTGAAAGGGCAGGCAGACCCACGGCACCAGAGCAGGTGACCAGAGTGGAGATAGGTGTAAGAAAGATAGCCTATTCCCCCCCTCCCCACATTAGGCCGATTTATTTTCTTGAATGCAAAAGACGGCAACAGCAGTGAGGGTGTGTGTGTGGGTGTTACATTATTACATATCACTTGTTAGACGCTTTTATCCAAAGCGACTTACATACTCAGTACTGTGGGCAATCCCCACAGGAGCAATTTGGGGTGAAGTGTCTCAGGGACACAACGACATGCTGACTGCAGTGGGGTTTGAACCTGTTTACCCGCACAACCCACTGCACCACACGCCTGGTGTGTGTGTGTGTGTGTGTGTGTGTGTGTGTGTGTGTGTGTGTGTGTGTGTGTGTGTGTGTGTGGGTGTGTCAGTGACATCTCTGGCCAGAGGTCCTGGGATCTAACATGGTTTAACAATGTCACAGTGTCGGCCTGCTGCTGCATAGCACATTTACACAAACCACACACACACACACACACACACACACACACACACACACACACACACACACACACACACACACACACACACCACCACACACACACACACACACACACACACACACACACTTACACACACACACGCGCTGTTGTGCTTACAGGGGGGTTATAGAGTGGAGCAGCTATTTATTTTATTTTTTCTTTCACACTGACTGGCCGAGTGGCCCTGAGACACAGACTCACACAAACACACAAATACACGATACACACATATACACACATGTATGCAGCCATCTCATCTGGGCAGTATAATTCCATTTGTCTGGTCCAGCAAGCAGTTGGCTAACTCCATGAATTATTACGATCCCATAAGGCATCTGGGGTGCCGCAGCTCTGGGAGGCCTGTCTGCGTGAGTGTGTGTGTGTGTGTGTGTGTGTGTGTGTGTGTGTGTGTGTGTGTGTGTGTGTGTGTGTGTGTGTGTGTGTGTGTGTGTGTGTGGCCTCCATCTACCATTTAAGTAACCATGGAAGATGAAATAACCACACACTCACTCTCGCTCTCACACACACACACACACACACACACACACACACACACACACACACACACACACACACACACACACACACACACAGTCCGCTCTCCCTTATCAGAGTGTGTGTATCTTCTATCTTCAAATAATGTTTTGTCTCTTTCCTTTGTGCTATCATGCTGCTACAAATGGAAAAACGGCATCTCATTCCTCTCTCTGGGGTTTTTTAGCAGCTCATTTTTTCAGTCCGTGTGTGTGTGTATAGTTGTGGTCCGTGTGTGTGTGTATAGTTGTGGTCCGTGTGTGTGTGTATAGTTGTGGTCCGTGTGTGTGTGTATAGTTGTGGGTGGCACGGTAACAGTGGCAGACAGATGGCCATTTCTCTCTCTCTCTGACCATGTTGAACATTGCCTGGAAAGATCATCGGAGCAAAAAATGGATTTCATTTCAGCCTGTATTACAGGATTTGAAGTACAGCAGGGCCTCTGTAATCTGAGAGCCCTTTGTATTATTCTACACTGATTGAAGTAGAGTTTTTGAAGTGGAGGCTGAGGTTTTTTTTACTGAAGTGAAATGGAGCCAGAGCAGAAATACAGAAGGAGTTTTTCAAGGTGTGAAGAGAAAGCAACGTTTTCTAATGAAGTGAAGAGAGTGCAGAGAGCGGTATGAACGAGGACAGAGGACAGAGATCAGGCGGTCTTCAGTCCATGGGCCAACGTTCAGCGGCTGGTCTGCAGGAGTGATAGATCAAAGCATTAACAGGTAGAGAGATCATACGTGTGCCTGTGTGCAAGGCAAGGCAAGTTTATATAGCACCTTTCAACACAAGGCAATTCAAAGTGCTTTACAAACATGAAATACATTAATAGCATTAAGAAACATACATAAAATGGCATTTAAAAACACCCATTTAAAAGCAAAGATACATGAATTACAGTTACAGTGCAGTGTGTACACACATCGGAACGAACCCTCCTTTGGAAAATTATAATCTGACCCCATGGTACCTTTTAGTTTTCGGTGAAACTATTCCTCTTTTTTATTTTGAAATGCACATAGTTAAGTTTACCTTGTCTTTCTAGGACTCCTTTGGTGTCCTCCGTGAACCAGGGTCTTGAAACCAAAACGGATTCCTGTACCCCATGGCACCTTTTTAATTTAAGTATAAGAGGGATTTGAACAGGATTTGGTGTATTATTGCAGCAAAACAAAGTCTAAATACAATTGTTCATTTGAGGCGAGTAACAACACAATACAATACCCTAGGAATCAAGAAGGTTATATTTATCAACACTTAAAAGTCTCATTTACCAATCCCGAGTCAAACTAAAGTCAACATTGTTGAAAAGAAAGAAAGTGGTACAGGTTAACCAGAAAATAGTCCCAACAACCTGGACACAGTGATCCCGTCTCAGCTGGTGATTCTCTGAACGCTTGACCTCTTACACATTACATATAGTCATCTGACCCTCCGCTAATACACACATATTGATTAGTGCAGCTTACAGAGGAGGAACTACTTAGTCATCACATTAGAATGGCCAATTCACTTTATATGAAAATGGATTCTAATCACATCATAATTGTTATTGGCCATACAAACTCGAATTGGCCATTGCATTAAGCCCTATGTGTAAACATGTCTTATACCTATTCATAATATCAATACTACCTCAAAAGAGGTTGGAAAAAGGTTGTTATTATGTTATTTTACATCCACCAATACAAGGAATTTAAAAATCAATAATAAGGAATTGGATAATATGTGGATGGAAGTGTGTAGTGTGTTGGTTTAACCCTTAAACACGAGGTGCGTTCAGTGGCAGTGTGTTCGATCTCCTGCAGGTTTATTATCACTGATCATCACAGATTGTATAATGGGCATTCTGGGGGTTACTGAACATGGAGGGGGGGGGGCTACAGTAGCTACTGCACACATTCTTCATAGACAGTAATCTCAAATTGAATCTGCTGGCGGGTTCCTTTAATTATGCTGTGATCCATGAGGAAGTGCAGGGAGGTGAGGAGGGCACGGGGGAGGGGGAGGGGGGGTTGATGCCGTTTGATTGATTTCATATCTTATAGAATTGATCATTAAAAAAATGATTGTCTATTGGAAGACGTATTCCTTTATTGAAGCTGTTCTAAACTTCATACACACAGAATATTATTTTGGATGGATTCAAGTATGATTTCATTTAGTTCCATTGTTTCTGTCTGTTGTCGCATGGAAGTCGAATCATAAAGAACTGAATACTAAATGGATTGGCTATCACTATACGAGCACGTGCTGGCCCTAAAACACTGGCCCTAGAAAACCCTAGAAATTAAAAAGTTGTTTTATTTATATTCTACAATGTAACACAAAGGTACCTTAGCAACAACAGGACAGCCAGGATGGCACTGATGTCACAGAGGAAGGGTGATGTATCACCTTTCAACACAAGGCAATTCAAAGTGCTTTACAGAAATAAAAAAAACATTAAGAGCATTCAGAAATAGTGCAGCGGAATCACAATATAAAATGGCATTTAGAAACTAAAAAGCAAAGAGAATAACATAAACATAAAACAAATTCTATAGAATAACACAGGTATAAAATACATGAATACAAGTTAGAGTGGAGTGTTAGATATAAATAGTTATTTGATTAAATCAAACGCAGCAGAAAAAAGAAAAGTCTTTAGTCTGGATTTGAAAGTAGTCAGAGTTGCATCGGACCTGCAGGTTTCTGGGAGTTTGTTCCAGATGGAGCATAATAACTGAACGCTGCTTCTCCATGTTTAGTTCTGACTCTGGGGACAGAAAGCTGACCAGTCCCTGAAGACCTGAGAGATCTGGATGGTTCATCATTTAGCAGGAGGTTAGAGATGTATTTTGGGCCTAAACCATTCAGTGCTTTAGAAACCAGCAGCATTATTTTGAAATCTATTCTTTGACAAACATGAACCAGTGTAAAGACTTCAGAACTGGACTGATCCACTTTCTTAGTGTTAGTGAGGAACCAGTGTAAAGACTTCAGAACTGGACTGATCCACTTTCTTAGTGTTAGTGAGGAACCAGTGTAAAGACTTCAGAACAGGACTGATCCACTTTCTTAGTGTTAGTGAGGAACCAGTGTAAAGACTTCAGAACAGGACTGATCCACTTTCTTAGTGTTAGTGAGGAACCAGTGTAAAGACTTCAGAACTGGACTGATCCACTTTCTTAGTGTTAGTGAGGAACCAGTGTAAAGACTTCAGAACTGGACTGATCCACTTTCTTAGTGTTAGTGAGGAACCAGTGTAAAGACTTCAGAACTGGACTGATCCACTTTCTTAGTGCTAGTGAGGAACCAGTGTAAAGACTTCAGAACTGGACTGATCCACTTTCTTAGTGTTAGTGAGGAGCCAGTGTAAATATTTCAGAACAGGACTGATCCACTTTCTTAGTGTTAGTGAGGAACCAGTGTAAAGACTTCAGAACAGGACTGATCCACTTTCTTAGTGTTAGTGAGGAACCAGTGTAAAGACTCCAGAACATGGACTGATCCACTTTCTTAGTGTTGTGAGGAACCAGTGTAAAGACTTCCAGAACTGGACTGATCCACTTTCTTAGTGTTAGTGAGGAACCAGTGTAAAGACTCCAGAACTGGACTGATCCACTTTCTAGTGTTAGTGAGGAACCAGTGTAAAGACTTCAGAACTGGACTGATCCACTTCTTAGTGTTAGTGAGGAACCAGTGTAAAGACTTCAGAAACTGGACTGATCCACTTTCTTAGTGCTAGTGAGGAACCAGTGTAAAGACTTCAGAACTGGACTTGATCCACTTTCTTAGTGTTAGTGAGGAACCAGTGTAAAGACTTCAGAACTGACTGATCCACTTTCTTAGTGTTAGTGAGGAAACCAGTGTAAAGACTTCAGACCTGGACTGATCCCCTTTCTTAGTGTTAGTGAGGAACCAGTGTAAAGAACTTCAGAACTGGACTGATCCACTTTCTTAGTGTTAGTGAGGAACCAGTGTAAAGACTTCAGAACTGGACTGATCCACTTTCTTAGTGTTAGTGAGGAAACAGTGTAAAGACTTCAGAACTGGACTGATCCACTTTCTTAGTGTTAGTGAGGAACCAGTGTAAAGACTTCAGAACTGGACTGATCCACTTTCTTAGTGCTAGTGAGGAACCAGTGTAAAGACTTCAGAACTGGACTGATCCACTTTCTTAGTGTTAGTGAGGAACCAGTGTAAAGACTTCAGAACTGGACTGATCCACTTTCTTAGTGTTAGTGAGGAACCAGTGTAAAGACTTCAGAACTGGACTGATCCACTTTCTTAGTGTTAGTGAGGAACCAGTGTAAAGACTTCAGAACTGGACTGATCCACTTTCTTAGTGTTAGTGAGGAACCAGTGTAAAGACTTCAGAACAGGACTGATCCACTTTCTTAGTGTTAGTGAGGAGCCAGTGTAAAGACTTCAGAACAGGACTGATCCACTTTCTTAGTGTTAGTGAGGAACCAGTGTAAAGACTTCAGAACAGGACTGATCCACTTTCTTAGTGTTAGTGAGGAACCAGTGGAAAGACTTCAGAACTGGACTGATCCACTTTCTTAGTGTTAGTGAAGAACCAGTGTAAAGACCTCAGAACAGGACTGATCCACTTTATTAGTGTTAGTGAGGAACCAGTGTAAAGACTTCAGAACTGGACTGATCCACTTTCTTAGTGTTAATGAGGAACCAGTGTAAAGACTCCAGAACTGGACTGATCCACTTTCTTAGTGTTAGTGAGGAACCAGTGTAAAGACTTCAGAACTGGACTGGTCCACTTTCTTAGTGTTAGTGAGGAACCAGTGTAAAGACTTCAGAACTGGACTGATCCACTTTCTTAGTGTTAGTGAGAAGCCAGTGTAAAGACTTCAGAACTGGACTGATCCACTTTCTTAGTGTTAGTGAGGAGCCAGTGTAAAGACTTCAGAACTGGACTGATCCACTTTCTTAGTGTCAGTGAGGAACCAGTGTAAAGACTTCAGAACTGGACTGATCCACTTTCTTAGTGTTAGTGAGGAGCCAGTGTAAAGACTTCAGAACAGGACTGATCCACTTTCTTAGTGTTAGTGAGGAACCAGTGTAAAGACTTCAGAACAGGACTGATCCACTTTCTTAGTGTTAGTGAGGAACCAGTGTAAAGACTCCAGAACTGGACTGATCCACTTTATTAGTGTTAGTGAGGAACCAGTGTAAAGACTTCAGAACTGGACTGATCCACTTCATTAGTGTTAGTGAGGAACCAGTGGAAAGACTTCAGAACTGGACTGATCCACTTCTTAGTGTTAGTGAAGAAACCAGTGTAAAGACTCCAGAACTGGACTGATCCACTTTCTTAGTGTTAGTGAGGAACCAGTGGTAAAGACTTCAGAACTGGACTGATCCACTTTCTTAGTGTTAGTGAAGAACCAGTGTAAAGACTTCAGAACAGGACTGATCCACTTTCTTAGTGTTAGTGAGGAACCAGGGTAAGACCTCAAACTGGACTTATCCACTTTCTTAGTGTTAATGAGGAACAGTGTAAAGACTCCAGAATCTGGACTGATTCCACTTTCTTAGTGTTAGTGAGGAACCAGTGTAAAGACTTCAGAACTGGACTGATCCACTTTCTTAGTGTTAGTGAGGAACCAGTGTAAAGACTTCAGAACTGGACTGATCCACTTTCTTAGTGTTAGTGAGAAGCCAGTGTAAAGACTTCAGAACTGGACTGATCCACTTTCTTAGTGTTAGTGAGGAGCCAGTGTAAAGACTTCAGAACTGGACTGATCCACTTTCTTAGTGTCAGTGAGGACTTTAGCAGTTCTGAATCAGCTGCAGCTTTCTAATAGATTTTTTAGTGAGACCTGTGAACACGCCATTACAGTAGTCCAGTCTACTGAAGATAAAAGTATGGACACGTTTTTTCAAATCCTGCTGTGACATTAGTCTTTTAATCCTAGATATATTCTTAAGGTAGGCTGACTTAGTAATGGTCTTAATGTGACTGTTTCAATTCATTTCTGAAACTGTGACTGCACCTATAGTTCTCTGGCTGTTTCTGTTGTTTTGAAGAAAGGGTATTTAAGAACCACGAGGGAGGTTCTGGAGCTGATAGGAGACCTCGGTCCTTTCTCCACAGTCCCATAAGACATAGGCAGGCATGGTGTGATTCTGAGTATTTCTATTGCACTCTCACAGCTGGAGGAGCCACCATGACCTGAAATATTATAGCCTGCCGTGACCGTCTCTGCCCTCTCCTGAGCTCTGTTGCTGAAAACGAATTGACTCAGTATGTGTGGTCATGCAGTCAACACATTTTTCAAAGGCTCACCATTTTAAGATTTCCAGTACAGCAGTTTCACTCCTCTAGTCCAATAATGTGAGTGAGCTGCACTGATTTAGAGCCATTAGCTTGTATTGGGAACTTCAGGTGAGTCCTTCAACCAGACAAGGAGAGACCAAATGTGGGGTTAACTTACTGCTTATTCTTTTGAATGACTTGTATTTCATAGTCTTACCATAGACTGTAGTCCAACCCACCTTTTGTTCGAAAGCAGTCCTTATCTCTCTTGCTGCAAACATTTTCAGAATGCAGTCTTTTTATTTGATTACACATTTATTTGAATTGGCAATGGACGGATACGTACCCAGATGAAGTTTATCAAACTATCAATATGAGTATTGATGTAGTACTTTTGGTTTTTGCAGAAAGAGTTGTCAATACGAATGAAGTGATGCTGTGATAGAACCCTTTGTGTGAGCAGCTGCAATTTCAGCAAAGTTCACATACTTGCAAGCATTCTTCACACGGAGCGTATACGGAGGACCAAAAGATATATCTGTGCCTGACCATTTCTGTCACTCTGAGAATCAGGCAGTGATTTCCATCTGTCTTGTGAAAGGGTTGGATCTTTTCTCCTAAGATCTCTTTTTAAAATTCTCCACCCAACATCTTCTAACACCTTTCATGTGAACAAACGAGTGCAATAACATGAAGGTCTTTAAGGAGACACTCCCACTCGTAGAATTAGATACAAAATACAGACAGACTGTCATTCTGCTAGAATGAAGCTGGGACGACAAGACTTTTACAGACCTTCAAGTCTTTACACACCGTCCACTGACACATTCCAATGTCGTAACTAATGAAACATTTCACTGAATAACGTGGGTACCTAAAGCTGCCTTATTGTGATCAGAACTTCTTCATTAGTTGGAGTCTAAATGTTGCTCTTTATGCTGGCTAATTATGTATTTGCTATGATCAAAGATTACCTAGAAAATCAGACCTTTAAATGGTAATATCCTCTGAATGGAGCATTAACTGTGAAGTGAACTTAATAAGTCTACCTAAGGACTGTGTTAATGGGCAACTCTTTAACGACACTGAGGTGGATGCACCCTGAGAGATGGGGAGAGGGGGGGGGGGGGTGAAGAAGACGGAGTCAGAGAATGGAAAGAGGCTGATGATAACCATCGTTACGTTTTGATACCATTAGATGGTGGTGGGTCTTTTGATCATACACAGCTCTTATTATAGCAACCCGATTAGCTGCTAAGGACACAATTAAGGCCTAAAGTTAAATAGACTATTAGATGAAGAGGACTGTTTAAGTTAAAGCTGGGAGCATTTAG
Organism: Harpagifer antarcticus; assembly: GCA_902827135.1. Taxonomy (NCBI): domain Eukaryota; kingdom Metazoa; phylum Chordata; class Actinopteri; order Perciformes; family Harpagiferidae; genus Harpagifer; species Harpagifer antarcticus. The sequence goes on along the minus strand of CADEHL010001161.1, from coordinate 391,984 downwards.
CTGATAAGAGGTAATGATGTGTTGAAGTTCAGGACAAAGCTCAGTGCATTTGCTGTGAACGGTATTGATGATGTCTCTTTGTCTGTGGTACAATCTGTCCATCTCTGTTGAAGGACACAAATGTTTTTCTTCAAATGATTGTTAATCATTAAGACAATCTGTTGGCTTTAGAATGTAACACAAACCATCCATTTCTGTAATACCTTTAAGAGTTATAGGATGTCTGATGCTAGCTTGCATCAGCAGATAAAATAGATCAAAAGCTTTCTAGCATAGAAGCTAAATGTCTCGTAAAAGCCTTTGAGGTGGGAGAGGTGACAGCAGCGTGAAAGACAAGGGTTTGTAAAAGAAATCTGAATTCAAGAAAGGCTACAGATGAGAGGTTTAACTGTCTCTACTGTCTGCCCGGAGGGGGAAAAGAATAACATTAATAGGGTTCTAGAGCTATAGGCTTTAAAGGAATAGTTCAACATTTTGAAAGAGGACATATTCTGTTCATCTTCCCTCTGGAGGGAACACAGGGATTTGAGTCTCTGCAGACCATTGACATGCACAGAAACCTATAGAACACAGGAGAGGAACAACCCCAAAAGCAGAGTAGGGCCTCTTTCATATGCTAATAGCTGTCTATGAAGTAAGATCAGATTTCATTACTTTGTGTCAGGAATGTGATTAGCCTAGCTTAGCACAAGGAACTTTTTTTAAAATCCGAAACAGCTGATGCATCTGTCAACATGGGTTGTTAGCCTGGGTATAATTCCAGCACGTAGCTTATGGTAACCCCTCGTATGAGTATAGGTGTTGGTGTGGAGTGGACCAAGCACAAACGGCGTGTTCATGAGACAGCTTTAGGGGATGGTTGGCAGATTTGGAAACAGGCGGAAATATTCATACGTTCATCATTCATCCATCAGGTTGGTCCAACTTACGTCCTCCTCTCCTTCATCACTCTGCTGTCACCCTTTCCTTGCTCACTCTTTCCATTTCTCCCACCTCCATCCCCCCTTTCCTCTCTCTCTCCTTCTCCTTCCATTCCGCTCTTACTTCTGACCTCTGTATTTCTGCATCCTCTCTCCTTCTCATCCATTTTCTCTCTCATGACACCATGATCTCCTTACCTCATGTCCTCTTTTCCCCACCATCATATCCCTCCTTTTCCATCCCTCCCTTCCCTCCCTCTCTTTCATCTCATCCCCTCATTAACTCCCACACCTTTTGTTATGTCACATAACAGGTTAGTTGAACCTGAATAGTTCAAATAAAAAAAAGTTAATTTAAGATGAGATCAAATATACCGTTATTGATCCCCGTTGTTATAGCAACAACATAACAGAGAAACACATGAATGTTATTTACAGATATGTAAACAAGGTTAAATATAAATGTGGAAGGTCGTATGTACAACTTGAATTGAATATAATTGCTATCAACTACCCTGTGAAATCAGTTGACATTACACATTTTATTAATGTCAACGTTTCATTTGTTTCATTGTGTTTCCCTCCTCTCCCTCCTCTCCCCCCTCTCCCCCCTCTCCTTACCTTTCAATCTATCTTTCCCCTCTTTCCAACGCTCTCTTCATCCCTTTCCCTTTTCTCTCTTCCACGTGATATCTTCCTCATTTCCCACCTTGGCCAATCCATTCCTCTCTATTTCTCAGATGTAACCCTCAATCTCTCTCTCTTTCCCCCCATTTGTCCATCCTTGTCCTCCCTCTCTCCCTTTATCCCTCCAAAGGGCCTATGTTTCACATATCTGTATTAGGTTAATTGAAAGCAATACTATTACATTTAACTGAGTCAAACTCTGATCAGGCAAATGTACATAGTCACAGATATGTGAACAAAGGTACATAAACATTTCAATGTGCAGGTTCCAGTGTGGGGGAAGATCGTATGTGCATACAACTTACTTACTCATGTATTGCTTTCAACCAACCTTCTGGAAATCTGTTGACATAATACATTTAATTAAAGTCAACGTTTCAGTTTTGCAGTGTGTCTCCCTCCTCTCTTATATCTTTTTACCCTTCCATCTCTCCCCCCCCCCCCCCCCCCCCCCCCCCCCCCCCCCGTCCTAATAGCGCGGTGACAGCGGCAGTGTTTCTAATCAGAGGTGAGGAGAGCGAATGAGCAGCCGTCCGATCCTCTCTGCTCTCTCATCAATCGGCTCTAACTGAACGGGAGCAAATCTCAGCCGGGACAAAATTAATATGTAGCAGATCTGCGGCGCGCTCGCCTGCCTTGGAATTGGAAATGGCTTCTGCTGCCTGACCCGTATCCATCCGCGTGTGTGTGTGCGCACACCGGTGTGTGTGTGTGCGTGTGTCAGGGGGGTTGTGGGCGGCAGATTATTGGAGAGACAATTGGCTGTACGGCAGTAATCAGGGGGACACTGAGGTGTGTCTATCTTATGACTGTCGGCTGACAACCCCTTACACACACACACACACACACACACACACACACACACACACACACACACACGCACACACACACACACACACACGCACACACACACACACACACACACACACACACACACACACACACACACACACAGACACACACACACACACACTTGCACCGGGACACTTTTTTTCGCCCTATCCAATTCAATCAGACAGTCCATCCGCCCTGCAGAGCAATGTGGCACTGCCCTCGTGCATGACAGTATCAATTCAATTACCCAGGAAATGGATCCATATTCAACCCATATAAACTCATACACGGAGCCAGGAGGGGCTGCTGCCGCGCCGAGACAAAGAAATGCGCATTTACCCTGTAATAACTTTCATTTGGACCGGCTTTGAAAACCGCTCTCAGCCGGGCATTTGTCGCTGTCACATCGCGTTATCCACAAATCAGGTTTACAAAATATCAATTCAATTTCTGGCGTGGCGCAAACGCAGGGGAGGAAAGAGGGAGGGAGAAAGAGAAGGAGAGAGGGAGGGAGAGAGAGAGGGAGAGAGAGCGAGAGGCAGGTTGCTGAGGGGCCCCTTGTGGCTCGGTAGATTTTCAGTCAGAACTAATCAAAAGCAGAGCAGACCATGCTAATCTCTTCAATTTCATCCTTTAGACTGCTGTCTTTTGCCCGAGTCGTGACACACGCACACACACTTACACACACACACACACACACACACACACACACACACACACACACACACACACACAACCCCCCACACACACACACTTACACACACGCATGTAAGTTCAAGCACCCACAGCAGGTCATATACAAACATGGACTCAGGCAAAACAAACACCCATTCCTACTACACAAATACAGTAGGGTTATATCATGCAACCTCGTTCACACACATGCACACACACACACACACACACACACACACACACACACACACACACACACACACACACACACACACACACACACACACGCACACACACACACACAAACACAAACACACACACACACACACACACACATTTGAGAGGACAAAGTGTGAGTAAAGAGAGTGAGATGGGTGAGGAATAGTGCTTTCACTTTGCCCTCCTTTTCGTTTCCCCGCCTGTTTGACTGCTTGACTCTGTCTTCTTAGTTTCACCTGCTTCCCATTGGTTTTCATCCTGTTACACTTATTTTAGAAATATTGCGGCTACAGCAATGTGAACTTCTGTGTATTGAAATTATTTGTGTTATTTTTATTTTTAAATACTATGTGCTTGCCTATTATATAAAAGTGTCTATCTATGCCTCGCTGTAACAATGTAATGCTCCCTCTTTGGGACGAATAAAGGCATCAGGATTCTGATCCACCTGACCTCCCCTGATCGCTCTGTAGTCCATGTTGGACCCTTGTGTGTGTGTTCCTTTTTCCTTACCTAGACTGAACCTAAGATTAAGGATGTTTCTCTAAAGGTTCTTGTGGTTCTCCTGCATGTGGGTCCACCTGCTCCACTCTGCTTGACAAAAGGATCCAACCAATCAGAATAGGGATTGTATGAAGATTCACTTCAGGACTTGTCATACTCCCTTGGTTGTTTGCATGGGAATGGAAGCCCCTGGGGGGGGGGGGGGAGTAAAAGGGGGCTGCTCTGACATTGGCACACAGAAAAGCTACCGCTAAACCCCGGCTAAGGAGCTCCTTACCCGGTGGATTAAGGACTTTATCAACACCCTGGATTCCAGCCTATCAACGGCTTTATAGCGACCAAGAGAGTCTGTCATCATGGTAACTAACAGTGATGTATTATATACAGCCAGGAAAGAATCCTTTTTTCATTCCAAAGCGACAGCACTGAGCTCTGCCATATCAGGTCTGTCTATCTGTGCATCGCAACCGTGCAAGATACAGCCACTTTACAGATGTATGAAATCAATATTAGGGTACAGGTTTAAGATGGGTGTGGTCAGAGCAAGAGTTAGCAGTAAACGGTAGAAAGTGGGGATAGGGGCTACTGGCAGTCAGCATTACACCTTTGGCCTGATTTGACAATGCGGCTGGTGGGATCCCCGAGATAGTCTCTAGTCTTCCCACTAACTTTCCCCAACCTCAATGTGTGCCTCACGTGACACAAACAATTCATCTACAAATGTGGGAAACCTCGAACACCTAGTGTGCGGTGTACATGAAAAACACTGAGGCACATTAAAGGAGAATCTGTGTGAGAGAAGGTGATGGAGCAAGTGTTCTTACAAAACAGAAAGAGAAGCAGAATATAGTACGGACAGAATCAGAATCGCGTAAACTCCAGTGCCAACAAATCCATACCTGCATGCTCTTTGTGTGACTTGCAAACTGGATAGCGCTTGTTCAATAGATTGTTTACACCTCCATAATCTGCTCATTACCTGTGAAAAGATAGAGAATCGAGGAGAAGGGAAAGTGGAGGAGGTTCTGCTGGCAGTAATGTGTCTGCTGTTGGGAGCTACATTCCTAATGAAACGCTCTCTTCTTCAATAATCAGACACATTGAGCTTCCTTCATCTGGAAACTGTTAGCAACACAAACGCACAGCGCTTCATGAAATTATCCACAGACACCCTCTGATGCACACACACACACACACACACACACACACACACACACACACACACACACACACACACACACAGACAGACAGACACACACACACACACACACACACACACACACACACGCACACACAGCATCAGCTCTCACAGTAATTACACAGTTGCTGAGAGCGCCGGGGCTCAAAACGCTGTTTAACAAATCAATTTGAGAATGCTTACCTTGTAAAGCTGTATCTATTTGTGTGTGTGTGTGTGTGGTGTGTGTCTGTGTGTGTGTGTGTGTGTGTGTGTGTGTGTGTGTGCGTGCATGCATGCATGCGGACACTTCCCTGAGCTGATCCATTAAGGCTTTAACAAAGAGCTGTGCTCGGCCGCGCTGCTGGAAATGTGTAATTGGAAGGATAGCTAAGGGCCGACACACACAAATACACTTTATTGATCCACATCATCTCCCATATGGAGCCTGCAGCTAACACACACACACACACACACGCCTCAGCGAGGGGTTATACTGACTTGACTCCCATTCTGTAGCCATCACTGGCACTTTATCAGGCAATCAATAGTCTTTTATTTTCTCATATCTTTAAATGAACGAATATCCTGGATATGATTTTTATAACAGCAGGGGAGGAATGTGATGGAAAAGAAGGGAGGAGAGGGGTGAGGAGAGCTGGGGAGAGGAGGAAGAGGAGGCGGAAGGGAAGATGGGAAATGACGAGGAGAGATGAGGCAAGACAAGGAAGTGGACGGGAGGGGAGAGAAGCAAGTCAAAAGGAAGTAAAACAGGTTATAGAAAAGTTACATGGAGGGTGGAGGTGTAAGGAGGAGAAAAAGAGAGTCAAGCTGTAGATGTTGGACCACCGCCAGCGGGCAAGAAGCCGCCGGTTGACCTGAGCACCATTTGCATGTTAAGTGGTGTCAATCTGCATTGATTCCCACCCAAATGAAATGCTGGGGGCTTCAATAGAGCCTGTGCTTTACAAGGGCCCCCTCGCTGCTACATCCAGCCTATTGGATTCAGATTAACAGGCTCAGTATGGCCGCCACTGAGCAACTTATCTTTAATTAAAATCACTTCCTTCACAGGAGCCTCCGGACTGGACTGGACTGGATTGGACTGGAATTGAATGGACTTCACATAAACTGGAAGTGGCTGACCTGAGAAGGACTATACTGACATGGAATGGAATTGGTTGAGCCTGGACTTACCATACAGGAATGCATTAGGCTAAAACTGGATACTAGCCTGGACTGGAATTGAATAGAATGGAATCGTCTGAATTTGTCTAGACTAGACTGGAAATAAATGGGCTCAACTGGGGATGAAATGGATCATTATAAACCTCAATGGAATAAACTGAACCTGGACCAGAGTGAAATTAAACAGGCTGAACCTTGAATAGATTGACCTGAACAGGATTAAGATACCGTGGCCTGTTCTGGAATGGATCGAGCTAAACCTAGACTCGACTTGACTGGATTTGAATTCAACCAAATGGGCTGGACCTGCCTGGACTGGACCCTTGGTTTGGCCGGGCAGGTTTAGTCCACTCGCTGGGCGTTTGGAAAACATCATGGGCGACACTTAGTCCAATCAGCCTCCTTCGTTCTCTGATTGATGTGTATATATCTGACATATGCCAAACATTGTCCAGTAAAAAAGTAAAATACAAATGCAGAAAGTTCACGTGAACTACCGGCCGCAGCATCTACTTGTGCCACTGTCCCTAAAGTATTCAGAAAAGTATTTTATAATTTGTAATAAAGTCAAAAATTCAAATGTGACATACAATGGCATTTGCCCCGTAATGCATTGTAAGAATAAAACGTGAAACACCATTTTTACTGAAGAGAAAGTTGGAAAGAAGGCAATGACACAGAGGATCAATGAGTTCTGGTAATCAAAGCTCTCCTGAATATAAAAGCAGAACATTGAGTTATAACCCAAAAGTATGGAGTATGGTGGAGCTCCAGTGTGGAGGCCGTCAAGTTCAACTTTGGTGCACTTTTAGTGGCCTGATGGTTGGACCTACAGCTCCTCTCTATTGAGGGGTTACTGAACACACCAGTCCCCCTCACAGTATGAACGACCACTAGAGAAGGAGGGTGTTAGTGCTGGGAAGGAGATAAGTTTCCTTCAAGTGATGTTCTGAAGATAGCAGCATCAGGACCGTCTCAGGGTCCTCAGGAAGCAGCATCAGGACCGTCTCAGGGTCCACAGGAAGCTGCATGAGGACAGTCTCAGGGTCCACAGGAAGCTGCATCAGGACAGTCTCAGGGTCCTCAGGAAGCTGCATCAGGAACGTCTCAGGATCCACAGGAAGCTGTATCAGGACCGTCTCAGGGTCCACAGGAAGCTGCATCAGGACAGTCTCAGTGTCCACAGGAAGCTGTATCAGGACAGTCTCAGGGTCCACAGGAAGCTGCATCAGGACAGGCTCAGGGTCCACAGGAAGCTGCAACAGGACCATCTCAGGGTCCATATGAAGCTGCATCAGGACAGTCTCAGGGTCCACAGGAAGCTGCATCAGGACCATCTCAGGGTCCACAGGAAGCTGCATCAGGACAGGCTCAGGGTCCACAGGAAGCTGCAACAGGACCATCTCAGGGTCCATATGAAGCTGCATCAGGACAGTCTCAGGGTCCACAGGAAGCTGCATCAGGACAGGCTCAGGGTCCACAGGAAGCTGCATCAGGACAGTCTCAGGGTCCACAGGAAGCTGCATCAGGACAGTCTCAGGGTCCACAGGAAGCTGCATCAGGACAGTCTCAGGGTCCACAGGAAGCTGTATCAGGACAGGCTCAGGGTCCACAGGAAGCTGTATCAGGACAGTCTCAGGGTCCACAGGAAGCTGCATCAGGACAGGCTCAGGGTCCACAGGAAGCTGCATCAGGACAGGCTCAGGGTCCACAGGAAGCTGCATCAGGACAGGCTCAGGGTCCACAGGAAGCTGCAACAGGACCATCTCAGGGTCCATATGAAGCTGCATCAGGACAGTCTCAGGGTCCACAGGAAGCTGCATCAGGACAGTCTCAGGGTCCACAGGAAGCTGCATCAGGACCATCTCAGGGTCCACAGGAAGCTGCATCAGGACAGGCTCAGGGTCCACAGGAAGCTGCATCAGGACCATCTCAGGGTCCACAGGAAGCTGCATCAGGACAGTCTCAGGGTCCACAGGAAGCTGCATCAGGACAGTCTCAGGGTCCACAGGAAGCTGTATCAGGACAGGCTCAGGGTCCACAGGAAGCTGTATCAGGACAGTCTCAGGGTCCACAGGAAGCTGCATCAGGACAGGCTCAGGGTCCACAGGAAGCTGCATCAGGACAGTCTCAGGGTCCTCAGGAAGCTGCATCAGGACAGTCTCAGGGTCCACAGGAAGCTGTATCAGGACAGGCTCAGGGTCCACAGGAAGCTGTATCAGGACAGTCTCAGGGTCCACAGGAAGCTGCATCAGGACCGTCTCAGGGTCCACAGGAAGCTGCATCAGGACAGTCTCAGGGTCCACAGGAAGCTGTATCAGGACAGGCTCAGGGTCCACAGGAAGCTGTATCAGGACAGGCTCAGGGTCCACAGGAAGCTGTATCAGGACAGGCTCAGGGTCCACAGGAAGCTGCATCAGGACAGGCTCAGGGTCCACAGGAAGCTGTATCAGGACAGGCTCAGGGTCCACAGGAAGCTGTATCAGGACAGGCTCAGGGTCAAATCAAATCAAATCAAATCAGGTTTTATTTATAAAGCACATTTAAAAGCGATTTTTGGTCGAGCCAAAGTGCTGTACATGCATTAAAAACACATATAATCACAATAAAAGACAATAATTTACAACAGATATAAAACAAACACAGGGAATAGTGAGGAGTCGTGCTCCGCTCTGACTAGAAGGCCTGAGAGAAGAAGTGAGTTTTAGTGTGGATTTAAAAACCCCTAGGGTCTGGGCCGACCTCACGTGGAGGGGCAGAGTGTTCCAGAGCCTGGGGCCAGCTGCTGCGAAGGCTCGGTGCCCTCGGGTTTTGAGCCTGGTCTTGGGCACTACCAGCAGCAGATGGTCAGCAGACCTTAAAGCTCTGGCTGGGGTGTAGCGCTGGAGGAGTTCAGCTATATAGGCCGGAGCCAGCCCATTTAGTGCTTTAAAAACAAATAAAAGGATTTTAAAATCAATTCTGTACCGAACTGGAAGCCAGTGCAGTGAGGCCAGAATTGGGGTGATGTGGTCACGCTTTTTATGGCCAGTCAGCAAACGTGCAGCTGCGTTCTGGACTAGCTGCAGGCGTTTAATTGATGCCTGGTCCATACCCATATACAGGGCGTTGCAGTAGTCCAGTCTCGAGGTCACAAAGGCGTTAATAACCCTTTCCAGGTCTTTAAAAGATAAATACGACTTGGTTTTGGCCAAAAGTCTTATTTTAAAAAGCAGGATTTGACTACGCTGCTGACCTGCTTGTCGAATTTAAAAGTACTGGAGAAGGTCACCCCAAGGTTCGTGACTGAGGGGAGGATGTTCTGTTGGAGGGAGCCCAGAATATCAACCTGGGAGGCTGGAGGTTGGGGTCCAGAAAAGATGACCTCAGTCTTGCTTTCGTTGAGGTTTAGAAAGTTTTTGCTCAGCCAGGATTTTATCTCAGTTAAGCAGTCCATCAACTGTTGTAATGAGTGTGTGACACTTGCTTCGAGAGGGAGATATATCTGTACATCGTCGGCGTAGCAGTGGAAGGGAATATTATGTTTAGTGAGAATTGAGCCTAGGGGCAGTAAGTACAGTAAGAAAAGGATGGGGCCCAGAATCGAGCCTTGGGGAACCCCACAGGTAAGAGGGGCTTTTGCAGAGGAGAAGGCACCTAGCTGCACAGCGAAGCTACGGTCTGTCAGGTAGGACCTGAACCATGCAAGGGCAGAGCCTGTGATGCCAGCGGACTGTTCAAGCCGTGACAACAGGATGCTATGGTCCACAGTGTCAAAAGCAGCTGTCAGGTCTAACAGCACCAAGACAGCTGGGCTACCTGAGTCGGCGGCTAGGAGCAGATCATTAAAAACTCTTAAAAGGGCTGTTTCAGTGCACAGGATCCACAGGAAGCTGTATCAGGACAGGCTCAGGGTCTTCCCTTCATGTTCATAGACCCAACAGAGTTTAAAGGTCTCCTACCATGCAAATACACGTGTTGATGTCTTTTAAATATCTGTGTCCCGGGTCCCGGGTCCCGGTGTGTCAGGAGACTCACAAAGTGTCCGAAAATAATCACGGCAGCATTTAGCTGAGTATCTGCCGGTAGAATTCTCCTGCATGAGCTCTCCTCTCCTCTCTCTTTTTAAAGCTGACCCAGAATCAGCACTTCTCTAACAGGGCTGAAATAGAGGGGTACGAGGCTACAATGGGTGATCTGTTTGAGCAAAACACTTCATAGACCTGTTTTTTATATATCTGAGACCTATAATATATGCCTAACAACAGTACAATAGGAGACCTTTAAATAGACTGGTTATGAAATGGAAACAAAACCAGACTGTACAAAATGGCTACCTGAAAGGAAGGACAAAGCATTGATTGTCAAAAGCGATAATCCCAGGTTTAACCCTGCTGTGTGACACTCAGCTTCAGTGGCAGTCGTCCATCAGAGGACTCAGATGTTCCCGACCACTGCTTCCTGAAACACACACTGTCCCATTGGTGCAGCCTGTGTGTGCTGTGTGATGATGGCGCTCACTAATTCCTGTTGATGTGGTTAATGTGCGGTGCATCGTGGAGAGGACTAATTCCTGGCAGGTAATTGAAAGAGTCTCATTAGAGCGTTCCTGTGATCAGCGAGAGATAATTAATTATGAGAGAACGTGGCATGAGCCGTGTGTGTGTGTGTGTGTGTGTGTGTGTGTGTGTGTGTGTGTGTGTGTGTGTGTGTGTGTGTGTGTGTGTGGTCGACTGAGTTGTTGTACATTGTACCAAAACATTGTTAGCTCGTGCAGGGGCAAATACTGTGATCCAAGCTAACACACACGCACGCACGCACGCATGCACGCGCACACACACACACACACACACACACACACACACACACACACACACACACACACACACACACACAGATCTCTAGTGATGCATTGAAAGGATGTAATGAGCAGCATCTGATTACTGCCACTAATTAAGAAAACACACACAGTGGTCTCAGTCTCCTCATCATTCTGTCACCGCTCTGTCTGCAGGATCTCTGTCATCTCAAAGGTTAACGCTTCCTCTGGAACTAAAGTCCTCTTAGGGGAGCGTCTCAACTCACAGCCACACCGACACACACACACACACACACACACACACACACACACACACACACACACACACACACACACAATAATTGTAATGAATCAGATAAGTTATGTTCTGGGAATGTTTTTTACAAAGTGGTATTTACCCGTGCAGAAGTATTTACCACAGCCACTGGTGGAAAGTACTTAAGTACATTTACTCAAGTGATAATGACTACTTAAGTACTTAAAGGCGGGGTAGGTCATTTTGGAGAAACCAGCTCGAGTGCGCTAGAATTAGAAAATACACAGCCGGAACAAATCTGCCACTTCCTTACAGAGCCCCTCCTCCAACACACAGGAACGCACACATCTTCTTCTTCTTTAGTGTTTATTGGCGGTTGGCAAACCAACTTGTAGGTGCATTACCGCCACCAACTGGACTGGAGTGTGGACAAGAGACTATGCAGAAAACAAAAAACAAAACAAAGAACCAAAACTCTAGATTATTTTAAATGTATCAATTTCTCTTAGAAACGTAGTAATCTCACAATATATATTGCCTGATGTTTTCCTGATAGCGACAAGTCATGGAATGTTGCTTTCTTCAGTGTCTGGAAAAACACATTTCTCTGAGTACTATATTTCCTGCAAAGCAGTAAAACATGCTCCACAGTTTCTGGCTGGCTGCAGTGTATACACTTTCCGGTGGAACGCGCACATGACCAATGAGGGCACGAGATAAGTTTGTGCCCTGATGGAAGGCTGACAGGCAGGTAGGCCATACAGTTCTTTTAGCCGGGCCGGCTCAGATGTGCTTTCTACAGCGCCACGGCTTCCACTGATGATATTTCTTTATGTATTTGTTGTCAAAGCACTTCAGATATTCATTGCTATCGGGATGTTAAGAGCATTCCATGGAATATAACAAAAAGTGTATCTCGAGCCGGTTTCTCAAACTTACCTACCCCACCTTTAAGTACTTATCACACATTTATTTGATCAAATTAGGTACAGTATAGATCATTTGCAGGTTTATATTTCTATTACAAAAAGGAAATCAACTAATTCATTTAGATGTAGTATTATGGATTAAGATACTCAGCAGTGTAAGACATCATTAGTGAGGTCCACCTTTACAAGCTGCACAATGAAATGAACAAAAAACACATTCATTGATTATTTATTTAAAAATGGCCATTCTAAACTACTTGTGGTACTTTTAGAGTATATTTTGATGCTGTTTTACTTAAGTAAGTAACATTTTGAATGCCAAACCTTTACTGGCAACAGAGTACTTCTACACTGCGGTATTATTACTTTGACCATAAATATCTGAGTATTCTGCCACCATTGACCACAGTGAGTGTTCAGTGATTCTGAACTGGGTTTTAAAGGTACAGGTTTCATGTTTACCTGTGAAAGCGTCCACTATTTATATATATATACAAAATAAATATATATATATATTTGTTTTTGTTTTTCTTGTTTGTATTGAATACAAGCCGCATTCACAAACAAGGAAACAACAACAAAGTATGGGAGATGACATTCCCATCAAAACAAAATACAAGAATAAAATAACAGTAAAAACACTAATGAGATCAAAACAAAAGAACCAAACAAAAAAATAAAGAACGAGAAAAGAAGTAAAAGAAAAAAGGGCAATGGGATTGCTTCAACAGTTCAGATCACTAAGCTGACCCCCCCCCCCCCCACTGTCCAACTACCCAAAACACACCATGACATGCCGAGCGTATCGATGATCCATACGGGCCCATCTTCATTACAGCTGATTGCTTTCCATCTAGTGTTGGAACCCTTTGAAGCAATCTATTTGAGACACCTTCGATTCAGATCACTCCTTGATTGAGTTTTACAAATATGTATTTTACCTAGAAGAAGAAGAATAGAATTTGTTGACTATTTTCATAAAGAAGCCCAAATAAAAGACTGAAAGGTGCACTGAAAACTGAAACTGATTCCTGAATGAAAGCTTGTGTAAAGGCGTCCACTCTTTGATCCGTGTGGTTCCAGTTGGGTTCTTTACCTCCATGCAGTGGTTGGCTGTATTTACATGTGAATGTTCCGGCAGAGTGTGGATGTGAGCGTGCACGTGCCTGCCCTCTCTATAATAGCCACGCTGCTATCAGCCATAGCCTCTCACAGCTACTGCGGGACAACCAATTCCCTTTATCAGCTGCTGATAACAGGCTTTAGCTGCGCTGCCTCCCCACGTACACACCGGCACACACACAGGCCGCTAAATAACTAATTAGCTCCTCTGTGGGGGGGCGGGGGGCTGACCCACCACTCTGACAAAGGCATTCAGCATTTTAATGTAAAAAAATGAAATCAATAAAGGCGTGGGGCGTCGGGCAACTAGCAAGCAGCCCCCTCTTAACATTAACAATTATAGTGATTAACAGTGATACCCAGAGCTCATTATTCACCGCCGGGCGAGCGAGAGGGGAGAGATAAGCTTGTTTATTGGAGAGGGCCCTTTTCACAAGGTGCAGTCGTTCATCATTTGGGATGAGGGGAGGGGGGAGGGGGCGGGGTGGTGGGATGCGGTGGGGGGTGCGGGGGTTGAGGGGCACCACAATTAAAAACACACTATGACCTTGTGGCTGGAAGGACCTGCAGAGGTGGAACATTTCAACAGAGAGGGGGGGCAGAGTCCTGGCCTTCCAGAGACATAATCATCATCTTCATCATCTTCACCATCATCATCATCATCATAAGTTACTGATACTGACGGCTTCTCAGCTGCCATTTAGAGAGGATGCTCTGTATAACGTGGCTGCAGGGTCACATGTGTCCAGGTGTTTCTGAACAGTCACTTTCAAGCAGCAGCACATTGTGAAGCGGTCTTCATTTTGATCACAGATGCATTGTTGGGGCAACGAGTGGCAGGTGGATCATGTTGCATACCACAACAAAAACCACATTTGCTATTTCTAGAATATAATAACACAGAAGGTTAGAGGCTTACTCGTAACTGCATTATACTGGATATGAGTTATGATGTTGTTAATAATAATAATAACCCTTTGTATAATTGGAAATGATTTTCTAAAGCATGCTCCCAGAATGTAATGAGCAATCTATGAATAAATAGTTGTTGTTCTTTATTCAGAGGCGAGAGTTCATGTTGCCTCAGAACACACCGCTTTGAAACATCAGGGATATCACGGGGTCTGATGTGTGCTGGTGTTCTTTCCTGATTCCCAAAGCCCACCGTGTTTACATCTGTTTGAGTGCTTTGAGTACATTTATTCGAGATCCAATGATAGGAGAGTTCTAATTGGGTCTCACACTGAGACCGTCCACCAACCTCCCCCCCCATCGGTCCATGCCGCCAGTCTAATGAACATTGCTTCACTCTGTCTCTGCTCTCCTCTCACTGGACTCCAAGCTGAGCTCTTGAAGCTTCCAAGGCTTCCAAACTGAGGAACTGTACCCTGCAACATTTGGGAACTTATATCACAATGCCTAAAGTTGCCCAGAGTGACAACAGATGTATTCAGTTTTAAAATCGTATTATGTAGTTGAGTTGGTGATTAGATATAACATAATTATTAACAGATGTTTACTAACTTTAAAGCCTATAGGTAGGATCGCTTTTGGGCTGTTTGAGACATTTGAAATGGTAAATAGACTGCATTTATAAAGCACTTTTCCAGTCTTTACGACGCCTCAAAGCGCTTTGAACTCCAAGTCAGCATTCACTCCTTCCCACACATCACTCAGAGGCCGACAGACAAGGTGCACCTGCTCATTGAGACTAACATGCACACACTGTTGGCCACCAGCAACTGCTCTGGGGGAAGCATCTAGCCCAAGAACACAGCGACATGGTGACTGCAGTGGGGATGGAACCCCTGACCTTCCAGCTGGAGGACCACATTTCATACGGACATATTCTATATCACCATTGTTTGTGGTTGGGCTGAACACGTCATGGACTCACTGTTTCTCATTGATAACACTTGAAATGTCATTCCTGATGTGCTGTTGCTAGTGTAATGAACACTCTAGATGTCTTTCATAAGAGATAACATGTTTCTGTGTTTGGCGGCTCTCCTTTTAGCTCTGGGTTTATTCATGAAAAAAGGCAGTTTTTGGTTGAGAAAGGCCTTTGAGTTCCTGGTTGTAGTAGTACAACCCGCCTCACATGAAACAAGTGTCAGTCCATGCAGAGCCCCATCAGCTTTAATTGGTGCTAATTAAACACATCTTTGCATTAGCATAAATACTGTTTGATTTCAGGAGGAGGTCCCCCCCCCCAGGCTCAGTGTTCATTCAGTCCTTTCATTAATCCCTCCTCCTCCCTCTGCACTCCAGCACTGTGGATGCTTAATGAGCCATAACATATCATTCAGAAATGATAGTGGTCTGAGAGAGATGTGGAGGGAGAGGAGGACAAAGACACTTTACTGTCAGCACTGTTTCCATATTAGGGATGTCTCCTCTGCAGGTCAGCCCAGGTTCAACACATCACATGATCAGACACACACTGAGTGTCAAGTCAAACATCTGTTGTCATGTCCTTTTGATCCAGGCTATTTCCACCTGAAATGATTTGAAGAAAGTTCCCTGGGATCACTTCAGGCTGTGTCTCCTCCAGCTGCAGGTTGATGTTGTCATGGTTTCCCAGGATCACACACTTGTAAACGCAAAACCTGGTGCTATACCTGTTCCTTTCAGAAAGGTGTTGTGGCACACAGCACTGATAACAATTCTAGCAAATGTTTGATGACATTTTTGAAGGCCAACATAAAAATGTGTATGGTGAATGTTAGGTCAAATGAAGCAGATCTATAAGCCCAGGTTTCTTCCATCAATGCTTCTAATGTGTTGAAAGAAAAGTAGTGCAATGGAAACATATATTTATTTGAGCTTTACATATCATAAAAGGTTTTGTGCATGCACTTGCTGAAGAATAGGTGTAGGTTTCTGCCACAGAGCACATCTTCTGCCATTACTCACAACTCCCATGGAGCCCTTTGTGTTCTGATGGTGGAACTTCAGGGTTGGCCTACACAAAGACATGACCACTGACGCACTGTAACACATCCAGTCAGAATGACTTATTACATAGAAGTGATGTTCTGTTGGCAGCTCAGTCTGCATACTAATGAGCCATGTGCTTCTGTTAGTTGTGGGGAGAGAGTGTCATGTATTCATGGAGCTAGCATGGTGCTAGCTGGATTCGTATTCAAACCACAACAAATTCAAACTATAGTTTTTTATGTTATATAATATTTTAGACTAGAGATAAAGAAAAAAATCCCTACTGATAAAGTATAGTACTGTGTGAGTGTATCCACAATACATTGCCCCTAGAATGTATACAACATTGTATTTATTATATACTGTCATTGTGATATGGTCATCATTGGGCAAGTCTGGTTCAGGCACTTCATGTTATTTTTGTAACGACTCAGTACAGACACTTAATGAAGCCCCATTGAACTGACGTATAGTAGCATAGACTCAGAGAGAGAGAGTGATTCCATCTCTTTCCACTCATTTCTCATGGATATCATTATTGAACAGGCAGTGAGGATATATGCTGTTCAGAGAGAGAGAAAGAAAGCAGACACAGCTGTTCTATGACCCTGATGTGTTCACTGGCTCTCAATGGGCCACATTATGCAGCTGAATGCACTGATGTGTTCTGCCCCCCCACCTGCTGCAGCCCTGTCCAGTGAAAGCTGGCCAGTACACCAGCCAATGGGGTGAGAGTGATGGTATTTCAACTCAAACTGGAACTGTGCTGGCTGCACTGTGCTGCCCTTTGTGTTCTGATACTCATGATGGAGGGAAGCAAGAGATGCCCAGCCGAGTCTTCACCCTTTGAAAGGTGTACCACAGGGGTGTCAAACTCAATTTCATCGCGGGCTATATTCGCATTAAAGGTTGCACTCAAAGGGCCGGTTGTAACTACATAATATATAATATATATATGAAATAATGTATTATATTACATTATTGCCTCTGAATTGGATTATTATCGGATAGGATAATAACTTCGTAATTAACTACGTCTGAAAGCAGAAGTCCAGGGCAAATAATTGCAAGTCTCTTCAGTGCGCATGTCACAAAACGAGATGCATTGTGGGACATGTAGTTTATGGGCAACGTGCTTCTGTAAAGTGGCATGTAACCGTATAATAAAAGTATTATATTCTTTGCAAGCTCTTGCGGGGCCACATAAAATGAAGTCGCGGGCCGGATTTGGCCCCCGGGCCTTGAGTTTGAGACCCCTGGTGTAGGAGAAGAACAAACATTTCTACTATGTATAACTGTAGTTCAAAGTGATTTGATACACTTTGTCCTCCAAGCCGAGGCCAGCTGATTGACAGTCGGCAGCCTTCCAAATCCTATCCAATGCAGTCTGCCCCCCTTCACCTGTGTCCTGACAGGCGGTCTAGATTCCACTGCTAACACCTGTTCCTTCAGTTACAGGCTTTCACCTTGAGATGGGGCCTTCACAAGAACACAAAGTCCCCGTAAAGTACAGCTTTTTGTAATCGTTTATGTCATGGTTAACACAGTATGTTTTCTACACATACATATTTTTGACAGCATGAACCTTGTTTTCAGTTCGGAGATGTCACTATTTACTCAATACTGCACTCACCATGATACAGATTTGGCTCTATTTGTGCTATCCAGCTGATTAAAACACACACACACACACACACACACACACACACACACACACACACACACACACACACACACACACACACACACACACACACCATGTATACATCACTTCAGGGGACATTACATTGACTTACATGCATTTCCTGGAGACTTATCCTAACCTTAACCTTAACCATAACCAACACATGCCTAACCCTAACCCTTACCCTAATCCTAACCCTTACCCTAACCCTAAACCTAACCAAGTCTTCACCCTAAAATTAATGATTCCCCTCATGGGGACCTCCATTTTGTCCCCATGAGGGAGGTGAGTCCCCACACGTGACTGTGTAAACAGATTTAGGTCCCCACAAGTATAGTAATGCTAGGCCACACACACACACACCTAGCAAGCATGTGATTGCATGCGATTGCGCACACACAGACACACACAGCATTTCCAAGCTACAGGTATGTTGACCTGATTTCATCACTACATTTCACTACATCAGGGGTGGCCAACCCGCGGCTCTCGAGCCGCATGCGGCTCTTTGCCTAGTTTCATGCGGCTCTTCAGTTCATATCGAATTGTGTGAGTTTGGGGGAGAGACACTGACTCCTGACAAGTGTTGCACGGTGTACCGATACTTGAAAGGTACCGCAATACCCTGCCGTTAAAAACGTTACGATTCCTCCGTTTCATTAGTATCGGTACTTTAAGAATGACGGGGAAAAGTACTCCGGTGAGAAAGCGCCGTTTTACTAAGAGCCGTGTGTGTTCAGCGCTCTGCTTCCACTCCCTGCGGTGCCTGCAGTCCTGCCCCTCTCAAGCACGCTCTAAGTCCCTCCCCTCTCTCGTGCACGCGCTAGCTGCCAGAGCATGTGAGAAAGCAGAAGCATGGCTGCAAGTGGGAGTGCAACTGCCGCTGCGCCTCGGCTTGTTGACAAAAAAGACTCCAGAAGCTACATTTGGATGTATTTGAGCTATATCTCTGACAGTGAGGGCAAGCCTACGGACACCACGAGGCCTGTCTGTAAGAAATGTATTAATTTGATTTAATACGAATTCTTGTCATTTATTTTATGTATTGTTCTCATTGTTTAAAAGTTTGTGTTATGGTTCTGGTGTGAAATAAAGCACAATAATTACATTTAAGACTTTTTCCCTTTTTTTAAGAAAAGTATGGAAAAAGAATCTGAATCGCAATTCTTGACTTGGTATCAAAATTAAAATGTTGGTATCGTGACAACACTAGCTACTCCTGACAGTTCAACCTGATATTTAGTAGGTCTGTTAAGGATTGAATGCTGATAATTCTGACGTAATTTGGCCGGTCAGAGTTGTTTGGGCTCGGATAAAATCGCTCCGTTACTTTCGTCCCGTGTTACTTTCGTCCCGTGTTACTTTCGTCCCGGCTCTCCCTACGTGTGTATGTGTGGTGTCAGGTGTCAGTATGAGAGGATGACAGCGCGTCTAATTTTGATGTGGCCCAAGAGCCAATCACAATAATACCTGTGATGCAGTGACCCAATCACCTTTGGGGGGGGGGGGGAAACCTATCGTTGATTAAACACTACCATTGTCTTGGAGGGGCGCTGCGTCCCGCCAACGGTGCCCCGCGACCCCCCTGAAATTCAAGGTGTTTAAAAAATATATATAATTTTGTTTTTAAAATATATATATATAGCACCAAATTGCAAATAATCTATAACTACTGTCACTTTTCACATAGAACATGTGCTCTTTTATTAAAAAGACTAAACGCTTTAATTTTAAGTTGTGAGTTTAGTGTTTTTGACCCTAAGAAACACTGATGCATTAAACAATAACAATAATCCACAGCTCCTCTCTCTGCTCCAGAGGATTTAATATATATCCCAATGCCACAAAGATGCATCTGTGACGTGGTTGAAATCTTGTCTCCAGAAAACAAAAAACTGAAACAAGCGGTATCAGTGACTGTGTGTTTGATGTGGCTCTTTGCTGTAACATGGAGAAAATGTGGCTCTTAACCTCTGACTGGTTGGCCACCCCTGCACTACATGATCAGAGTTTCCAGGCAACACATGTACACCTCAAACACACACACACACACACACACACACACACACACACACACACACACACACGCACACACACACACACACACACACACACATTGATTTTACATCAACAGCTTCATGAAAATCGCAATTTCACATTCAAACCAAAGTTGATGGTGGTTTGAAATGACACTCAGACTCCTAAGATGCGTCTCAGTCCAAACAGTCTTTGTGCCAGATGGTTTGTGACAAACAAGCAACTTAGAACACATCAGTGGCGACTAGAAAAGATCAGACACACTGTAAAAATACCTGGCAGGTGATTGGATGATCCATCTGTCAGGCAAACTTCCCAAAGCAGGTCGGTAATAAGTCATATTTTCCATGGAGAAACACATTCAGTACCATTTATTGCTCTTCTTTCAATGAAAACACACGCTACATTGATAATATAACTGTAATGTATGATATGTGCTACTGCTGCATCCGGCAGCTCCTCGAAGGACACTCGCTGATTGGTCGGACGTGGGCTGCTTTACTTGAATCCTGACAAGATTCAGATATGTTTTGTGATCCACTGATTCTGCTAGACTCTGGCTGCAAAGTCAACTCTGGCCGCTCCAGTTGGATTTCAAAGTGTGGAAGTGGTGAGCAGAATTCTTGCTACTTCTAGTGGAGCGCTTTGGTCGATATGAGAGATAAGAAAATGAAAGATTTCACTCTTTGACTGATATGATTTGTAAATATTCATAACCATTCTTGGTCAAACATTTGTACAAAATAAGTCACTATTTCATGTTTAAAATTGCAAACATATTAAAAAATACTTTATACAAACTGTATTTACTTGATCAAAATCATATGAAACAGGAGTCTTTTAAACAGATTATTTAATTCAAGCTGTTTTCAAAGGAGATATACATTTACTAAACAATAAAACAATATATCACGATAAGTAAATAAGGATCAATTATGTTTAATGCACGTCTTTGTATGTCAATTCTACTATGGGCGTAGGAAGCATGTGGGTGGGACAATTTGACAGGTGGTGTGGGGGTCCTCCCCAGAAAACAGAGCAGATGTCATGTCCTGTATTCTGGTGCATGTTGACAGGTGGTTGTAAACTTTTATGTGGCTAAAAAAAACACTCATTATTTATGTAAACTTAAGTATCTCTTGCATTCGACATGGTCAAAGTCGGGGGGGGGGGGTCTAAAGTAATCATTTTAAAAGGTGGGGGGGACTTGTCCCACCCTCATATAAACACCCATGTAATCAATTGTTTGGAAATGGAGGAATTATTTTGTTTCACGTTAGCCTGTATCAAATCTGTTATATAAGCCCACCATGCGTCTACAGGACGTGGCACCTGTGAAGCGTCACCAGGACGTGGCACCTGTGAACCGTCTACAGGACGTGGCACCTGTGAAGCGTCTCCAGGAAGTGGCACCTGTGAAGCGTCTACAGGACGTGGCACATGTGAAGCGTCTACAGGACGTGGCACCTGTGAAGCGTCTCCAGGACGTGGCACCTGTGAAGCGTCTCCAGGACGTGGCACCTGTGAAGCGTCTCCAGGACGTGGCACCTGTGAAGCGTCTACAGGACGTGGCACCTGTGAAGCGTCACCAGGACGTGGCACCTGTGAACCGTCTACAGGACGTGGCACCTGTGAAGCGTCTCCAGGACGTGACACCTGTGAAGCGTCTCCAGGACGTGGCACCTGTGAAGCGTCTCCAGGACGTGGCACCTGTGAAGCGTCTACAGGACGTGGCACCTGTGAAGCGTCTACAGGACGTGGCACCTGTGAAGCGTCACCAGGACGTGGCACCTGTGAACCGTCTACAGGACGTGGCACCTGTGAAGCGTCTCCAGGAAGTGGCACCTGTGAAGCGTCTACAGGACGTGGCACATGTGAAGCGTCTACAGGACGTGGCACCTGTGAAGCGTCTCCAGGACGTGGCACCTGTGAAGCGTCTCCAGGACGTGGCACCTGTGAAGCGTCTCCAGGACGTGGCACCTGTGAAGCGTCTCCAGGACGTGGCACCTGTGAAGCGTCTCCAGGACGTGGCACACGTGAAGCGTCTACAGGATGTGGCACATGTGAAGCGTCTCCAAGACGTGGCACCTGTGAAGCGTCTACAGGACGTGGCACACGTGAAGCGTCTCCAGGACGTGGAACCTGTGAAGCGTCTCCAGGACGTGGCACCTTTGAAGCGTCTCCAGGACGTGGCACCTGTGAAGCATCTACAGGACGTGGCACACGTGAAGCGTCTCCAGGACGTGGCACCTGTGAAGCGTCTCCAGGACGTGGCACCTGTGAAGTGTCTCCAGGAGGTGGCACCTGTGAAGCGTCTACAGGACGTGGCACCTGTGAAGCGTCTCCAGGACGTGGCACCTGTGAAGCGTCTACAGGACGTGGCACCTGTGAAGCGTCTCCAGGACGTGGCACACGTGAAGCGTCTACAGGACGTGGCACCTGTGAAGCGTCACCAGGACGTGGCACCTGTGAAGCGTCTACAGGATGTGGCACCTGTGAAGTGTCTACAGGACGTGGCACCTGTGAAGCGTCTCCAGGAAGTGGCACCTGTGAAGCGTCTACAGGACGTGGCACATGTGAAGCGTCTACAGGACGTGGCACCTGTGAAGCGTCTCCAGGACGTGGCACCTGTGAAGCGTCTCCAGGACGTGGCACCTGTGAAGCGGCTCCAGGACGTGGCACCTGTGAAGCGTCTCCAGGACGTGGCACACGTGAAGTGGCTACAGGACGTGGCACACGTGAAACGTCTCCAGGACGTGGCACCTGTGAAGCGTCTCCAGGACGTGGCACACGTGAAGCGTCTCCAGGACGTGGCACACGTGAAGCGTCTACAGGACGTGGCACACGTGAAACGTCTCCAGGACGTGGCACCTGTGAAGCGTCTACAGGACGTGGCACCTGTGAAGCGTCTCCAGGACGTGGCACCTGTGAAGCATCTCCAGGACGTGGCACCTGTGAAGCGTCTCCAGGACGTGGCACCTGTGAAGCGTCTCCAGGACGTGGCACACGTGAAGCGTCTACAGGACGTGGCACACGTGAAACGTCTCCAGGACGTGGCACCTGTGAAGCGTCTCCAGGACGTGGCACCTGTGAAGCATCTCCAGGACGTGGCACCTGTGAAGCGTCTACAGGACGTGACACCTGTGAAGCGTCTCCAGGACGTGGCACCTGTGAAGCGTCTCCAGGACGTGGCACCTGTGAAGCGTCTCCAGGACGTGGCACACGTGAAGCGTCTACAGGACGTGGCACACGTGAAACGTCTCCAGGACGTGGCACCTGTGAAGCGTCTCCAGGACGTGGCACCTGTGAAGCATCTCCAGGACGTGGCACCTGTGAAGCGTCTACAGGACGTGGCACCTGTGAAGCATCTCCAGGACGTGGCACCTGTGAAGCGTCTCCAGGACGTGGCACCTGTGAAGCGTTTCCAGGACGTGGCACCTGTGAAGCGTCTCCAGGACGTGGCACACGTGAAGCGTCTACAGGACGTGGCACACGTGAAACGTCTCCAGGACGTGGCACCTGTGAAGCGTCTCCAGGACGTGGCACCTGTGAAGCGTCTCCAGGACGTGGCACCTGTGAAGCGTCTACAGGACGTGGCACCTGTGAAGCGTCTCCAGTACGTGGCACCTGTGAAGCGTCTACAGGACGTGGCACCTGTGAAGCGTCTACAGGACGTGGCACCTGTGAAGCGTCTACAGGACGTGGCACCTGTGAAGCGTCTCCAGGAAGTGGCACCTGTGAAGCATCTACAGGACGTGGCACCTGTGAAGCGTCTCCAGGAAGTGGCACCTGTGAAGCGTCTACAGGACGTGGCACATGTGAAGCGTCTACAGGACGTGGCACCTGTCAAGCGTCTCCAGGACGTGGCACCTGTGAAGCGTCTACAGGACGTGGCACCTGTGAAGCGTCGACAGGACGTGGCACCTGTGAAGCGTCTCCAGGACGTGGCACCTGTGAAGCGTCTCCAGGACGTGGCACACGTGAAGCGTCTACAGGACGTGGCACCTGTGAAGCGTCTCCAAGACGTGGCACCTGTGAAGCGTCTACAGGACGTGGCACACGTGAAGCGTCTACAGGACGTGGCACACGTGAAGCGTCTCCAGGACGTGGCACCTGTGAAGCGTCTCCAGGACGTGGCACACGTGAAGCGTCTACAGGACGTGGCACCTGTGAAGCGTCTCCAGGACGTGGCATCTGTGAAGCGTCTCCAGGACGTGGCACACGTGAAGCGTCTACAGGACGTGGCACCTGTGAAGTGTTTCCAGGACGTGGCACCTGTGAAGCGTCTCCAGGACGTGGCACCTGTGAAGGGTCTCCAGGACGTGGCACCTGTGAAGCGTCTACAGGACGTGGCACCTGTGAAGCGTCTCCAGGACGTGGCACACGTGAAGCGTCTACAGGACGTGGCACCTGTGAAGCGTCTCCAGGACGTGGCACCTGTGAAGCGTCTCCAGGACGTGGCACCTGTGAAGGGTCTACAGGACGTGGCACCTGTGAAGCGTCTCCAGGACGTGGCACCTGTGAAGGGTCTCCAGGACGTGGCACCTGTGAAGCGTCTACAGGACGTGGCACCTGTGAAGCGTCTCCAGGACGTGGCACCTGTGAAGCGTCTACAGGACCTGGCACCTGTGAAGCGTCTACAGGACGTGGCACACGTGATCAGTCCATTAAAGCTGAGAGCTCATTCAACGACAGTCAAGGCAGATGAAGGAGATAGGCACATTGATGTAGCACTTAGCCTGAGGGTGGAGGTGTCTGACCTGTCCCTCCTCTCCTCCTTATCCTCCTCCTCCCCTCCTCCCCCTCCTCCTCCTCCTCCTCCTCCTCCTCCTTCACTTCCTATCTCTTCTCCTTCTCCTCCTCTTCCTATCTCTTCTCCTTCTCCTCCTCTTCCTGTCTCTCCTCCTCCTCCTCCTCCTCCATCTGTCGTCCTCACCATCAGAGGTGTACGAGGAGCAGGGACACTCTGCAGGGTAAACTCCCCCCCCTCCCTTTCACACAGCCGCCACGATGCAAATGGTCATTCGAAAGAAGCATTTGAGCAACACATCAAACAATTAGGTAGCAGCTAACGATGCTAACAATAGCAGTGCTGACACAGCTTACAGTGTTAGAGTGGAGGGGAACCGGAACCTCTTTCACTTCACTGCAGCTAGCCACTTGTGACCCAAACAGCTTCTGTGTTTGTGCATTGTAGTGTAAGCCACACGCATTGCTAAATGCTTATATTTTCCCTTACCAAAGATTATTAAAGGAGTTCCTATCATTTCATCCTCCCATGACATCCTCACTCTCCTGCTTCAAATCAGTTCAGTTCATGTTGAATCGAGAGGCTGTCGGCTAAAGGCCGTCGGCCAAAGAACTCACTCTGATTGGCTGTTCAGCTAGCGAATCAGTGCATGAGAAGCAAAACGGAAGTGAGGGACCCAAACAAACTATTAAGAAGGCACATCTGAGATTTCATTTAACTCCAGCTCTCGACTCAGGTTCTGGAAAGCCCCGTGAGCTTCTCGCTGTAGAGTGAAAATGGAACGCACACACTATTTGTTGTTTGTTTATATCACGCAGTCTGTTCTTCTTCTCTCGGTTATCACGCAGTCTGTCTTCCGGTTGTTGCCTCTTTTGAATGACGAATACACACTACTGCCGCCTGCTGGTAAGGAGAGTTATTGCCACTCACGCATGCGCAGTTCGTACGTGCTTCTTGGCCGTCGGCTGAAGTCTTTGTGGTGTGTTCCAGTGCGACTGTTGGCCAAGACTCAGGAGACCCGAGGAGACCCGAGGCAACGTGAGGCGACGTGAGGCGACATGAGGCGACGTGAGGCGACGTGAGGCGACGTGAGGCGACGTTCCGTCGGGACGTGCTCTTTGGTGTCAGTTTGGTGTGTAAGGACCTTAAGAGTGATCACGTGTGAAGGATTCTGCACTGATACTGTGTCTGTTGAGTATACATTCCGAAGTGTAGTAGAGGTTAGTTTTAAGTGTGTGTGGTACAACAGAAGCTGTGTGTCTCCATCTAAACAGGACAACTACACACACACTCACCTGCAAGCTTTGTGATACTGATACACACACACACACACACACACACACACACACACACAGTGCAAATGACAGATTGCTCTTGAGTTTTGGAGGTGACAGGTGATATGAAAGAATTAGTGTTGGAGATAAGTACGTATGAGAGAGTAGATCGGTACTGTAGTTCAGAACAAAACCTGTGTGTGTGTGTGTGTGTGTGAAGCGTCTACAGGACGTGGCACCTGTGAAGCGTCACCAGGACGTGGCACCTGTGAAGCGTCTACAGGACGTGGCACATGTGAAGCGTCTACAGGACGTGGCACCTGTGAAGCGTCTCCAGGACGTGGCACCTGTGAAGCGTCTCCAGGACGTGGCACCTGTGAAGCGGCTCCAGGACGTGGCACCTGTGAAGCGTCTCCAGGACGTGGCACACGTGAAGTGGCTACAGGACGTGGCACACGTGAAACGTCTCCAGGACGTGGCACCTGTGAAGCGTCTCCAGGACGTGGCACACGTGAAGCGTCTCCAGGACGTGGCACACGTGAAGCGTCTACAGGACGTGGCACCTGTGAAGCGTCTCCAGGACGTGGCACCTGTGAAGCGTCTACAGGACGTGGCACCTGTGAAGCGTCTCCAGGACGTGGCACCTGTGAAGCATCTCCAGGACGTGGCACACGTGAAGCGTCTCCAGGACGTGGCACACGTGAAGCGTCTCCAGGACGTGGCACCTGTGAAGCGTCTACAGGACGTGGCACACGTGAAACGTCTCCAGGACGTGGCACCTGTGAAGCGTCTCCAGGACGTGGCACCTGTGAAGCATCTCCAAGACGTGGCACCTGTGAAGCGTCTACAGGACGTGACACCTGTGAAGCGTCTCCAGGACGTGGCACCTGTGAAGCGTCTCCAGGACGTGGCACCTGTGAAGCGTCTCCAGGACGTGGCACCTGTGAAGCGTCTCCAGGACGTGGCACCTGTGAAGCGTCTCCAGGACGTGGCACCTGTGAAGCGTCTCCAGGACGTGGCACCTGTGAAGCGTCTCCAGGACGTGGCACACGTGAAGCGTCTACAGGACGTGGCACCTGTGAAGCGTCTCCAGGACGTGGCACACGTGAAGCGTCTACAGGACGTGGCACCTGTGAAGCATCTCCAGGACGTGGCACCTGTGAAGCGTCTCCAGGACGTGGCACCTGTGAAGGGTCTCCAGGACGTGGCACCTGTGAAGCGTCTCCAGGACGTGGCACCTGTGAAGGGTCTCCAGGACGTGGCACCTGTGAAGCGTCTACAGGACGTGGCACCTGTGAAGCGTCTCCAGGACGTGGCACACGTGAAGCGTCTACAGGACGTGGCACACGTGATCAGTCCATTAAAGCTGAGAGCTCATTCAACGACAGTCAAGGCAGATGAAGGAGATAGGCACATTGATGTAGCACTTAGCCTGAGGGTGGAGGTGTCTGACCTGTCCCTCCTCTCCTCCTTATCCTCCTCCTCCCCTCCTCCCCCTCCTCCTCCTCCTCCTCCTCCTCCTCCTTCACTTCCTATCTCTTCTCCTTCTCCTCCTCTTCCTATCTCTTCTCCTTCTCCTCCTCTTCCTGTCTCTCCTCCTCCTCCTCCTCCTCCATCTGTCGTCCTCACCATCAGAGGTGTACGAGGAGCAGGGACACTCTGCAGGGTAAACTCCCCCCCCTCCCTTTCACACAGCCGCCACGATGCAAATGGTCATTCGAAAGAAGCATTTGAGCAACACATCAAACAATTAGGTAGCAGCTAACGATGCTAACAATAGCAGTGCTGACACAGCTTACAGTGTTAGAGTGGAGGGGAACCGGAACCTCTTTCACTTCACTGCAGCTAGCCACTTGTGACCCAAACAGCTTCTGTGTTTGTGCATTGTAGTGTAAGCCACACGCATTGCTAAATGCTTATATTTTCCCTTACCAAAGATTATTAAAGGAGTTCCTATCATTTCATCCTCCCATGACATCCTCACTCTCCTGCTTCAAATCAGTTCAGTTCATGTTGAATCGAGAGGCTGTCGGCTAAAGGCCGTCGGCCAAAGAACTCACTCTGATTGGCTGTTCAGCTAGCGAATCAGTGCATGAGAAGCAAAACGGAAGTGAGGGACCCAAACAAACTATTAAGAAGGCACATCTGAGATTTCATTTAACTCCAGCTCTCGACTCAGGTTCTGGAAAGCCCCGTGAGCTTCTCGCTGTAGAGTGAAAATGGAACGCACACACTATTTGTTGTTTGTTTATATCACGCAGTCTGTTCTTCTTCTCTCGGTTATCACGCAGTCTGTCTTCCGGTTGTTGCCTCTTTTGAATGACGAATACACACTACTGCCGCCTGCTGGTAAGGAGAGTTATTGCCACTCACGCATGCGCAGTTCGTACGTGCTTCTTGGCCGTCGGCTGAAGTCTTTGTGGTGTGTTCCAGTGCGACTGTTGGCCAAGACTCAGGAGACCCGAGGAGACCCGAGGCAACGTGAGGCGACGTGAGGCGACATGAGGCGACGTGAGGCGACGTGAGGCGACGTGAGGCGACGTTCCGTCGGGACGTGCTCTTTGGTGTCAGTTTGGTGTGTAAGGACCTTAAGAGTGATCACGTGTGAAGGATTCTGCACTGATACTGTGTCTGTTGAGTATACATTCCGAAGTGTAGTAGAGGTTAGTTTTAAGTGTGTGTGGTACAACAGAAGCTGTGTGTCTCCATCTAAACAGGACAACTACACACACACTCACCTGCAAGCTTTGTGATACTGATACACACACACACACACACACACACACACACACACACACACACACACAGTGCAAATGACAGATTGCTCTTGAGTTTTGGAGGTGACAGGTGATATGAAAGAATTAGTGTTGGAGATAAGTACGTATGAGAGAGTAGATCGGTACTGTAGTTCAGAACAAAACCTGTGTGTGTGTGTGTGTGTGTGTGTGTGTGTGTGTGTGGTCATCATCACACATCAGCTCTTCCTTTCTAAAACTTCAGCCAAGTGAAAGACAGACCTCCTCTCCTCTTTCTCCTGGTTTCCTCTGCTCCCTCCTCCCTCCTATCTGTCTGTGTGTGAAAGGCCGCTGGCAGCACAAAGGCCTATGGTAGGTAGTTATAGAGCTCCATTGTCACACAGCCTTCCTCTATCTTCTCCATCTTAATAAGAGCAGTCATCATTTAGAGTCTAAGTCTCTCTCAGCCTCCTCGCTTTAATTATGACGTATCGATTGTCTCGTTAAGTCTAGTTTGGCTTAATGAAATCTATTGTTACCTCTAATTCTGCCTTCCATTGTCCCGCCCTGCAGCAGCGCTCGGTGTGTGACGTCGACCCGGGCCCTCTTTGTGCCGCCTAATCTGACCGAGTGTGTGTTAGCCTGTGGGTTCTTGTGTCTGCTTCTGTACGTTTGTGTGTTCTTTTCTCAGTGTGCTTTAAACTGGGTGTGTGTGTGTGTCCCGCTCTAAAAGGCGCTGCTGTCACCGTTTATCTGCTGCTTCCTGATTCCCTTCCATCGACTCTCAGCCAATCAATTCACTAAATGATGCAATTATACGCCCTCCCTCTCCCCCTCCACATTTAAAGTTGAGAGGTTTATTTTGGATCAATCCAGACCACTTTGTGTGCAAATTACACAATTGCATTGCCTTCAGATTCCTTAGGCAGCCCAATTGGAGCGAGCCCTGGGTGTGAATGCCTAATGAGAGACCCTGTCCTTCAAAGAGGCTCTGTCGAACACAGGCAGAGACAATTAGAGAGGCGGCAGCAAAAAAAAACAGCAATTCCTGTTTCTTCACAGAGCTCCACTCCTCCAGCTTTACGCCGTATTGGATCCACAGGCCAGATCCATCCGCCAACACCCATTGGGTAAAATGCTGCTTTAAGTTGAAAACACGTGTCATTTTGATCCTGTTAACATGTCTACACTGAACACAGTCCTTAATGTATGGTGAATAATGCTTGGTACATGTTCTGATCTGCTCTCACTAAGCCACACAGCATTGCAAAGCTTCCTCTCATCAAAGCCACTTCTCGTTACGAAGTCTACGAACAAAGATCTGTTGAGCCGTGAAAGGAGAGGAGATGTGTGAGATGTGTTCCATGCTAAGACCATCTCCAAAGACATTATTGAATGACTTGATGTATTGTCTTGGAGTGTGGAATCATCCAACCTCAGCTGTCTACGTCACGGCCATGACGGGACCAAGGTGGAAGTCATTGATGGGGGTGATTTCAAAATCAAATGAAAACAAGTATGGACACAGAAGCTTCCTGTGACCCATACTGTTCAAAAGGAGCTTTAGGTTATGTCGCTGATTCAAGTTGTGCTTACTATGACAAAGACAGACAATGGACGTAGAAAGAAATTAGACTGGATATAATAAAACAGACTGAAAAACCTAAAGGATCCTATTCTGTTCATTTCCAGGTTCCTATCAGTATGTACACTCTAAAAACAAATGCCTTGGCTAGTTTGCATCGATGTTTATTGAGTTAAAACAACTTCTAATGAAATTGTCTTAAAGCAACAAAGTTATTTGAGTTAAGGGAGAAGGCTTTTCCTCTACAATCAGAGGTGTTTTTAATCACCACTTACTTAATAATTGGTGGCATAAACACAAGTTTTGAAGTTGATTACTCAAAAGATTAAGTTGTTCCGACTTGTTTTACCACATGATTTAAAAGGGATTTTAAGTTGTATGTACTTAATTACCCTCATTGTGAACACACGTTTTTAGGTTGACAACTATTTATAAATTAAGTTGCTCCAAATATATTGTTTTCAATAGTTTTTTTTCTTAGCTTTTACATGTTTTTTCCTTTAAAGAAAGAAATTAATTGATTCCACAACAAAAATATTAGGCAATTCACTTTTTATGTTGAACTGCAGTTGTTTATTTCAACACATGATGTTTCAATCAGGAGAGAATTCATGTAGTTTGAACATGTATTGACACATGCCATATGATAAGGTGCATGAACACCTGAAATCACAGCTGACTGCAGGAGAGAGGAGAACCATTTTATAGTTTGGCTGCAGCTCGGTGATTGGCTGCTGGAGAATGAGTGAAACGTACAGTAATAGGTTAAAGAGAACGCCTGTGATGAGCTGATTATATGCAGCTGCGGAGTGAATGTATACACACCCAGTCTTCCTGAAAGAACTTGCGCTGAGCTTCATTTCAATCTTGAGAAAAAAGATAAATAACACAATTGCCCCACAAATAATAAATAAACACATTAGCCATATTACCATGGGACATGGGGACACAGCAAATACATGCTGCCATCACATCGAAGTTAGAGGCCTTTGCATATTTAAAATTAGAATAAAAGTACAACTAAATACTGTGACTTTACAGTTGCCATGCCCATGGAATGACTGTGATATAGCAGTACAGAGCTGTGGTATTATGGTACCTTGCTGTACATAAATTACAGTAATTACCTGTATTTTCACACTATTATTGTAGAAGTAATGCAACACATTAGCCAGTAATTTACTGTAAATATAAAAATGTAAATAATACGATAATATATTATAAATCTGACTAGTTCACTGGGATTTTACCATAACTACACAATTCAATCAGCTCAATCAACAAAGAAAATGCCCATTTTAACTTGTTATTACTCCATTGAAGTGCAAAGTACATTTCACAGAGTCTTGGACATGTTGTTACGGCCCCAACCTCTACTCCGCGTAGTGGCTGGTGCTGAGACCCGCAACATGAAAGAATACACGCAATAACCGGTACTTGGTAACGAGCATTTATTGATAATCAGCCGTTTGCTCACACAAGCGAAACGGGAAACAAAAAGAGGTCTGAAGGACTGGCCAAAAGGAACACACAGAAGGAGGGAACCCGAGCCAGCCACACCACGGGCCGTAGGACCCAGAACTTCCCCCCCAATAACCAGAAATCAATTATAAACCCTATGGGAAACAAAATAAAGCCGCGAAAACTGGACTACCAGGTCCTCCAGGCTAAACATAAAGACACCTGCAAAAATATGGCCTACAGCTCAAAGTGGCAAAGAGGTATTCTAAGGAGAGAGTCTCCGGCGTTAGGATAGGCGAGACCTCCTTCTCCTCCAGCTTCTCTTTATATATACACGGCTGAGTGGAATTTGGAACACCTGGGCAGAGGCGGAGCCAGGGGCAGACCAGGTGCACCTGGGCAGAGGCGGAGCCAGGGGCAGACCAGGTGCACCTGGGCAGAGGCAGAGCCAGGAGCAGACCAGGTGCACCTGGGCAGAGGCGGAGCCAGGGGCAGACCAGGTGCACCTGGTCAGAGGCGGAGCCAGGGGAAGACCAGGTGCACCTGGGCAGAGGCGGAGCCAGGGGCAGACCAGGTGCACCTGGGCAGAGGCAGAGCCAGGGGCAGACCAGGTGCACCTGGGCAGAAGCGGAGCCAGGGGCAGACCAGGTGCACCTGGGCAGAGGCAGAGCCAGGAGCAGACCAGGTGCACCTGGGCAGAGGCGGAGCCAGGGGCAGACCAGGTGCACCTGGGCAGAGGTGGAGCCAGGGGCAGACCAGGTGCACCTGGGCAGAAGCGGAGCCAGGGGCAGACCAGGTGCACCTGGGCAGAGGCGGAGCCAGGGGCAGACCAGGTGCACCTGGGCAGAGGTGGAGCCAGGGGCAGACCAGGTGCACCTGGGCAGAGGTGGAGCCAGGGGCAGACCAGGTGCACCTGGGCAGAGGTGGAGCCAGGGGCAGTATGTAGTGTCTCTACTTTAAAGAGTCCATTGACATGCATAAAGACCTATATAACACTACAGGAGAGGATTCACCCTCACATAAGAATAAGGCCTCTTTAAACATGGCCTACAGTGAGTCTCAAACCTCCTCAAAGGTTATGTGAGCAGTTCTCAATCCGTTTGGATGCATTTACACTTGGCTTTGTGATCTGCACAGGACGCGTGAAGACTGGGAGTAAATGGGGTCTGAGATCTCTGCCCACACAGGGTCAGCTCAATTTATTCACTTCTGTTCGCCCTCTGACCTGCCAGTATCTCCTTATTTATACCCCGACCCCCCCCGACCTGACGTTCACTGCTGGCCTGTGGATTATGAATCACAACAACAGTACAGGCTCTTATTTCTCATATGTATTTCAGTCCAACCTCTCAGCGTGCCCCCCCCCCCCCCCCCCCACCCCTGCGAATGACACCCAGACTGACAGCTCAGCGGCAGTGCTGGCTTTAAAGGAGTCGCTCACCCAGATCCCTGTCTGACCCCGGCCTTTTGCTCTCTTTCTTCTGCGCTTAGTTCAGGTTCTAACACCAGTCAACTAGAAAACACTCTGATCCCCGGCCATGACTAGTCCCCAGTGTGTGTGAGCCTGTGTGAGCCGGACAAATCTACCAATCTATTCCCCAGCAGCGGTCCTGAGCAGTGAAACATGGCGGGCGGTGCTGGCTGACTGGAGGGATGATGGATGGAGGCTTGGTTAGCTCTGCATCATGTTCTGAACATCAAGAGTGCTCCTGGCAGGCAGGGAGCAGAGCACCGCTGGAACCTGAGAGGAAGCAAAGTTAACAGTGACCTCATGACGTCGCTCCTACAGGGCTGTCATTTGACTTTACTTGTTTTATTTTATGTATAGAAAATGTTCCGTTACGGACAATCGAAGCACAGCGAAAGCATTGATGGATTTCAACATGTCCTGGAGAAATAATGATGACAACAGACTCAAATATATTTGGTTCATTTGCACGTGAAAAAGTTGTTTAAAAAGTCGTAAGCCTGTAATACTAGGGAGGCTGGACCGGGCTGTGTACAGCTGTATTCGAATGAGCTGAATCGACTGGACTCCTATTGGGTATCTCTCAGATGTCACCCCCTGTGGTGCACACCATGACAGAACATGGACGGACAGAAATGTGAAATAATCTAGGAGACACTTCAGTGTCCGTAATACAAACACTGAGGATACCATTAAGATCATTGGAGTCCTTGCAGTCTCATTGAAGCTGGACCAATGAGCCATGCCAGCGGGCCAGCATGCTCCGCAGCAAATGGAATGCAGCCTTTATGATGACTTTATATCAACGTGAAGTATGAACAAAAAACTGAAGTAATCATTTTCAGCAAAAATCGAAATCATCAATGAAAAAAATCGTTTGCTTCTATTTGATCCAAATATTGCCTCCAAATTGCATTAACCTCTGTAAACAGGAAGTGGAATGTTTCCATGGATACAGTACTTTACTTTACCATGTGACATAACTGTGAATGATCACATCTTTTAATATTGTTGCAAATATCCATTTCTTTAAAAAATCTTTAAAAATGTGTATTGTGTATTTTCACATGAGCCTAAGTTATTCTGACTTTGAGCTAAGTATCATTTAAAGTCCTTTAGCCTCCATTCACAGTTCATGGTGAATCAAAACATGTTTGATCATGACTTCCCTTTTGCTCCACTTCACAGCAGCAAGGCTCTTTCAGGAGGAGAGACCAAGGAGGAAGGAGAGGAGGAGAGGAGGAGAGAGGAAGGAGAGGAAGGAGGAGGAGGAGAGGAGGAGAGGAGGAGAGGAGGAGAGAAGGACAGGAGGACAGGA